>PVJI01017558.1:0-35385 GCA_004026765.1 Micronycteris hirsuta
CCAGCCACACATGGCTTTGAGAGTGTTCCTGCGTGGTGACTGTCACATGGACCAGGAGTTCTGCAGAGATCAACACCTGCTCGGGGGTCGCAGTGGATGAGACAGGGTCACTGGTGAGCAGGGACCGTGACAAGGGCTTCCTCTGGAGGCCTCGAGATGTCTACATTCTGCACAAAAATAGAAACACAGAACATTCGCCCTGCGGCGGGAACAGGACGTACCTGCTGTCCCGCTGCGTATCCACTCCCTCGTGCTGTGGGCGGCCAGGCCCACATTTTCCCTCCGAGGAGCCCAGCTGAGGACTCCAAGCCCCGACCTTCCCTAAGAGTCAGGGCTCAAGTGCCTCTGCGTGCATGGCTGGTGGACAAACACAAGGACAGAGGGGGGCTGAGGTGTCCCTGCAAGCAGCACAAAGGATGCCTGTTAGGACGTCTTCCCTGGTCACCTGTGGGGTGCCAGCCTGGCCCTGGACCAGACCTTCAGGGCCAGCGGGACAGTGGCAGGTCCAGGGGAGGGCGGCAGCCTGGGGAGGACGCGCCACGCGTCCCTGCTGCCCTGCGCCCTGCCAGGCCCTGACAGGCTGCGAGACGATGGGCGTAGTGGGCAGGACACCGGAACACATTGTCAACACAGCGAGGTCCTGCGCAGGGGAGCCCACTCAGTGTCACGGGAACCGCTCCTCGGACCCAGTCTCAAGGCTGTGAGAACACTACTTAACAGGCCCATTCTTGAGGTTACGGGAGACTGCTTCCCCTGGTTGCCCAGACATCTGGGTGAGGGAGCCAGACTGCCTCCATTTACCCTGCACCTGCCTGAGGGGCTCAAGGCTAAGGGGCTGCCCAGGGCCCAGCACATCCCATCGTGGGTGCCAGCAGGGCCCAGGGGCCTTCTTGCTGCAGGGGACTCTGGGAATAGGGTTTGGAAGGGGCGGTCTGCCCTTGGCCTCAGTGGGAGAGGTACCCCACGTGGGCGGAGAAAGCGGTTCTGGGAAACACTTTGAGGCGCTTCTATCTTCAACAAGGCTCGGGGGGGACACGGCAGTGAGCTGCTCTTCTGCAGGAAAATGTGCCCAGTGCCGAGGCCCCTCAGCCTCTGCGCAGCCCCTTCCCCGGTAAAACACACCATTTTCATTTGTAAAGGTGCTCGAGCTGGAGAAGGTGCGCAGGAGGCTGGGCAGCTGGGGGAGAATGGAAGGACCCTCACCTGCCCCCTGCAGGCCTCCAGCCTCCTCCCCAGCTGGATGCCCTCCTGGCTCAGACCTCTACTGGGGGCTGCTGGGGAGCCAGCCATATCCCTGGCTCAGGGGCATCCGAGCTTGGTGGCCCGGCTCCAGGTGTTTCCCCACCCCCAGGGCAGCGCCACCCCCAGACCGTGCCTCCCCCTGCAGATAGGACAGCAGCCTGCGTGAGAACAAGCCAGCCGGGCCTGGCCCTGGATATGCCTAGACACCCCCAGGGAGCTGCTGCCACCCCAGCAGTGACCCCGCTGGTACCTGAGGCCTGTCCCGGTGCGTGTTCACCGCTACCACGTTCAGGAATATGGACTCCACTTTACAACCTGCCAAAGGAAGATGCAAAGCCATTCCCCTCCTGAACGGCGGCTGGAGCCACGGAGGGCAGAACCTTCCCCCAGGAGGAGGCTCTGGGTGCAGAAAGAACAGGTCTTACCCTGCCCCCAACCCCCAAAGACAGCCCTGGGGGCACTGTCGGAAGGACAAGGCACCTTGTTAGGCCCCTGCTTGTCAAACGCCACCACCCAGCGCAGCCTCGGTGAGGAGCCCACGCTGAGGACCTCGGGGTGAAAGGTCTAAGGAGCCACAGGCCTTGCTCAGCTCAGGGCCCCCAGACCGCCCACGCCCCACCCTGTCGCACGCATCGCGCCAGGTGCTCAGTGCGATGGGGCACCAGAGGATGAGCACACACGGGAGTGACACCAGCTGCCACTGAGCTGTCCTCATCCTCCAAGGGCACGACCCCCTGAGACACCTGGTGACCTGTGTTGAAGGTGATGCGCCCAGACCCCACAGCTCATCGGCAAAGCTTCCTGGGGTCTCTGCTGGCACGGCCCAAGGCAGAGGTAGGGGTTTTGGAAAAACCGGTGGAAAAGCCCTTCATGCGGGTGGGTGCTGGTTAAGGAGGGCCACTGGGGAGGCATCCTGTGGCCACAGAAGTGGAAACCAAAGCGTTTAAAAGCAAATTGGAAAGGTACGGGGACGGAAGGAGGAGGGGTGAGCCCCTAGTGGAGTTTTCAGGGGACGTGCGGAAATTCACGGGCCCTGGAGAGAGCCCGAGCCTGGCCAGCAAGGCGGCATGTGGGAGCTCCCTACCGTATGCCACCGGGGTCAGCTTCAGCACCGTGTGCAGCGGGCACTTGAGGTAGGGCAGCTCTTCTGTGGACACAGACGGAGAGGGCTGGCACTCCAGGGACGCCCGGGTCTCAGTCCCGCTCTCTGTCATACACGCCCCCCACCCCCCTCGGCCCGTACCTCCCCGGGGCTGGGCCCGCACCTGCCGTCTTGTCCAGGAAGTAGGCCAGCAGGCAGCGCATCACGGCCTGGTGGCAGATGACCAGCACGTTCTCTTGCCTCTCCAGCTCCATGATGACAGGCTCCAGTCGCTGGACCAGGTCCTCGTAGGACTGCAAGGACAAGCAGGGAGGGTCCCTCAGGCCCCGGTCCGGGGGCGGGGGGGGGGCGGCGGGACGAGCCATCCTCCAGCTTGGCTCCGGAGGGCACGGGAGTGCGGCCCACCCCCCTCAGGACTGTGACAGTGAGAAGTCACCTTGAGAGGGAAGCTGAGGGGCTGGGAGCCACCGAGAGGGTGGGGCCGGCCCTCAGGCTGCTGTCCCAAAAGACTGCCTCTGGGCTTACCCGCAGGGCCCTTCCTGCTCACAGCAGGTGGGGGCAGGAGAGCAAGACCCCTGCCCCCCAAAACGTCCGGAGTGCGGCCTGTCGGAAGCACCCGAGGTCCCGGGAACAGCCCGGCCCCGGCAGTCGCCTGCTCTGTTCCTCCCTCTGCACCCAGGAGGTTTGGAGATTTCCACCAGGAGGCTGAGCCCTGGAGCAGCGCCAGGAGTTGGGTGAAGTCCTAAACTGGTTCTGGGGTAACTGCAATTCCCTCCGGGCTGCTCCCCGCCCCCACTGTACTCCCAAGGTTGAGCCGCTGGCTGCCTTGTTTCCTTTCCCTGTTGTCTGGGCCGGTTCTAAGCGCCGCCTCACAGCACGGCGCGGGGAGTAATTGCCGCTGCCCAGAGCTGTCCTGTTCCTGGGGAGAGGACAGCGCAAGGGCCTGCCCGTGAGCCTGGCACCTAGGGGTGGGGGCTCCCACGCGTGGGCACACGTGGGTCTGTGCGGGGTATTTTTATTTGGCCACTGTCCTGGGTCACGCCCTGAAGTTACCCCGTTCCTGACCTGGGGCCTAGGCCATACCTCATCTGGGAAGGTCCCCCTAGGTCTGGGTTCAGGGCTGGGGATGAGGTCTGAAGTGGCAGGGAGAGTGGGATCATCCTATGATGCCCCCGGGGAAGAGGTGGGTATCGTGGGAGGTGACAAGGAGCAGGGATCCAATGGGCCTCAGGGTCGGGAGTCCTGCACAGCGCTGTCCTTCCACCACCCAAGGAGGGGACTGCAGCCAGGGCCACGCGGCCGGGGAGTGGTACAGATGATGCACGCACCCAGCCTGGCCTACCTCTGCAGCCAGCCCCCCGTGCTGCCCCCGTGGCTCCCACAGGGCCCCACAGGGCCTCAGACACAACGGGTGGTCCTCCCAGGCAGGCGGCGCCTGCCCGAGACTAAGCACCCAAAGCCCACTTACCTCCCCCTTGGGGTACCGGTAGCGGTACTTGTCCTGGTCCCTCAGGGCAAACTCCAGTGGATAATGATCCTGGATTTCCTCGTAGGTCATTTCCTCACAGACACCCTAGGGAGACATCGCGGTCATTACACCTCCCATGCCAGGCTGGGGGTTCAGCCCTGGGGAGCGGGGCTGGGCAGAGGGGACCAGGTTCCCGGGCCACGGAGATCCTCCCAACCTGGAGCGGGGACCCGCCTGGAAAGAGCAGGCCTTATGGGGACCCTGAGCAGGGGGACAGCCCCTGTTTGTACAGTTATCAGAAAAGTCTTTTCCGACCATCCATGACCCACTCGCCCAGTCGAAATGCAACTGTGTGTCTTTTCTAATGTGCTGTGGGCATGCAGTCAGTATGGACTTTGTGCAAACTACAAAGCCACTCAGGGTACACTCACACTCACACTCTCACACACAAGGAATCTGGGCCTCAGTCTCTTCTCAGGGCCTCCTGTACTCTCCCTTCCTCCCTTCCTACCAGCCCCTTCCCATCAGCTTACAGACAGCCAAGTCCCCCTGGGCTCAGCCTCCTCGCCTCCACTCACTTCCCTACCCACTCCCCCTGGGCACCAGCCCTGCCAGGCTCATGCCAAGATGCCCAGTGGCCTTGTTATTACATCCCAGTGGTCAGGTCACAGCCTGGCCTCCCCGGGGTATCCATCACACTGACCACTTCCTCCTCTTGCCTTGGCTTTCACGCCCCTCATCCGCCTGTGCTCCCTTCCACCACACTGGCTGCCCATCCGCAGCCTTCTTCATAGCCCCTTGGATGCTGGGGCTTCCAGGCCTTTGTCCTGGGTCCTGCTTTGGCTCCCGCAGCCCCCTTATCCCTTCCACGGCCTCAACAACCATTTCTGGGCTGCAGGCCAGATCCCCGATGGGGGCATACAAGAGGCAGCCTCTTGCGCGCCCCCCACTGGGCCTGCAACCCAGGCATGTGCCCTGACTGGGAATTGAACTGGTGACCATTTGGTTCGCAGGCCGGTACTCAATCCACTGGGCCACACCAGCCAGGACAATAAAATCTTAAAAATAAAGAAAGGAAGAGAAGCCAAGGGGTGGGGAAATGGATAAAAGGGGTCAAAAGGCACCAACTTCCAGAATAGTGACTACAGTTACCAATACGGTAACATATATTTGCAAGCAGCTACGAAAGTAGATCTTAAAAATTCTCGGGTGGGGGGTGGGGTGGGTGGAGTTGTAACAATGTGAGGTGAAGAATACCAACTTATTGTGGTGATATATCCACGCATCAAATCCTCCTGTTGTTCACCTTAAACTAATATGATGTTACATGTCAGTGGCATGTCAATGGAGGTGAGGCAAAGAGAGTTCAAGGAGGAAGCAGGGACTGAATGGACAGACGCTCGGTAGGGCTGTCTGCAATCGTGGGGTCAGGAGACGAAAAACAGAGGCTTGGGGCCCACAAGCTTTTCCAACAGAAAACTCAAGGAGGACGACCTGAAAAAACTGAGTAGCCGCCACAAAGCTCAAAATGCAGCTTTAAAATAACTCTATCTCTGAGTAGACTGAGGTAGTCTGCCCCAACTGCTGGCCAGAAGCAAAGGTTAATCCTCTGGAGAAAGATGACATCAACCAGAACCTCGGATTATCTCCACAAGTGTTCATACAAAATGTCCAGCACTCAATCAAAAATGACCAGCTATGCATCATATCCAGAGCGGAGTACATCAAGAACTCCTAAAAGTCGATAAGAAAAAGGCAGACAACCCAACAGGGGGAAAAGAGCAAAAGACCTCACACAAGATATCGAATGAACAGTATAGTATATAGTAAAAAACTGTCGTGATTAACACTGCGATACTGGTGCATGAACAGATACACAAATCACGTGTAAGAACTGAAAATAAAAGTAGACAGAGCCCTGGCTGGTGTAGCTCAGTGGATTGAGCGCGGGCTGGGAACCAGACAGTCCCGGTTCGATTCCCAGTCAGGGCACATGCCTGGGTTGTGGGCCAGGTCCCCTGTGAGGGCCATGTGAGAGGCAACCATACATTGCTGTTTCTCTCCCTCTCTGTCTCCCTCCCTTCTCCTCTCTCTAAAAATAAATAAATAAAATCTTTAAAAAAAGAAAAAAAAGTAGACAGAGTAAAACAAAAGGAAAAAAACAGAGGGTTAGAGGTAACCATCATCTGAGTTAACTAGGGAAAGGTCATATCTAAGGCTTATGTCAAAATAACTTCTGGCTGATGTAGCCAGTTAAATGCAAAAGAAGGGAGGGAAGGGCAGGAAGGCAGGGAGAGAGGGAGGAATCAAAACCCGGAACAATGAAGAAAAGGTGGGGAGAAAGCCCCGCTGGCCCTCGCTCGCACGGCCGCCCTGGCTGAGCGCTGCGGCCCTGGAGCCCGGGCCGGGAGGGAAGGGCCGGTGGTTACCGCATCGATCTCGTTGAGGACCTTCCACTGCTCGTAGGGCACACCCAGGGCCTCGGCCGTCTGGATTGTCCTCTTCATCTGGCTGGTCCAAACCTTCAGGTCCTTGATGTTCTGGTCCCTGATGAATTGGGCCAGACTCTTGGCAAACTGAAACACAACGCAAGCGAATTCAGGCCCCAGAGCCACATGGTCCCCAAGGTCACGGCCAGCCTCGGAAAGCACAGGTTCGGTAAACACAGGAACTAACGTCTCAGTGACACCCACACCCGGCGCATTCCTCCCAGACCAAGGTGGTTCCAGTGGTCCACGAGGTCCCCTGTCACTGCCCCCAACCCCTGGCCTTGTGCCCAAGGCTGTATGACCTCCCGGCTAAGGCCTCAATATCTCCCCTGGACCGGCACGGCCATCAGCCGCACTGCGGGGACTCGGGGCACTCCCAGGGTGTCATGCTTTTCCAAGGGACAGCTCACACGGAAGCCAGAGATCCAAGCATCTGCTTCACGCTGGGTGACTTTCTCTACATGTTTGGAACATTCTAGACTGAATGAAGTCATCCATCTCAATGATTACGCATCAGCTACGCGAGCTGAAGCCCAGCCCCAGCCCTCGCGTGCGCGCACAGCTGCCCCGAGGTGCCGACACCCAACACACGCTGACCTCACGGCCCCGGGGGGACAGTCCCGGGTCCCCGCCGATCCGGCCCTTGAGGTTGAGCTCGCTCTCCCCGTGCCGGCAGAGGTAGATGGAGCGGGGCGTGACGTGGATGTTCATGAGGTAATACACGATGCGGCTCTGGATGTGGTCGGCCACGCGGTTTACCACGTAGCTCTGCCCCACGTCCATGATCTTGATGTAGGACAGATCCCTGTCCAGAGAGAAGGTCAGGAGAGGCCTGTGAGTGTGACCAGGGCCCTCCAGGGCACACCCTGCCGGCCACAAGAACCGGTGGCTGACCCTTGCCGCTCTGACCACCAGGCTGGACATCACAACACAACGTCAGCCAGTGTACGAGTGACGGGGCGAGGTGAGAGCAACAGAACACACAACACACACAAACCCCATGGGGGGCGCTCAACACGCAGGCTCCCGAAGGGTGACACCCGAAGGGAGGGGTCAGTCAGGCAGCACTGTGACGTCCCCCGGGCTGCTCCTGCCTGCCTCTGGCTCTCAACGCACTGTCCGTAAGGTGAACGAGAGAGACTGTTTTCTCCAGGAGCGATCAGGAAGTAGCTCGCCAACACTCTTCCCCTCCTCTCTTCCTGGTCAGCCATCCACGGACCTCTCCCCCTGGAGCTCAGCCCAGGTCATCCATGCACAGAGTGGCTGCCACACCCCTCAGCAGGCAGCAGGCGGGTGGGACGAGAGGCACCAAGGACTGTGCTGGTGGCAGCAGCCGAGGAGCCCAGTTAGGCCACTTTGCCTGCTTTGCACCTGTGCAACTTTGCAGCCTTTCCGTCTGTGGTCATGGAGGGGGCGGGGCAGCAGGAGGACAAGGTGGGATTTCTCAGGCACTGGCTCAGGTTCAGCCCAGAGCCCTCTGGATGTTCTCACTGGCCGGGCCTTAGGACCTCGGTCTAGGTTTAGGGGCGCTACACAGACACCACCACCAAAAATAGCACTGACTGCCCTGGCCGGGTGGTTTGGTTTGTTGAAGCATCGTTCCGTACTCCATGGGGTTCAATTCCTGGTCAGGGCACATGCCTGGGTTGTGGGCTTGGTCCCCACGTCAGGGCTCATATGGGAGGCAACCAATTGATGTTTCTCTCTCTCTCTAAAATCAATAAACATACTTTAAAAAAAAATAGCAGTGACATTTCCTGACAGTCCAGCGGGAACAGCTCCAGACAAGCTCCTCTACTGCAGTTACACCACAGAACCGTGAGGAAAAATGCCGAGCTGGGACAGCAGGGGACACAAGGAAAATCAGAGACCCAGAGAGCTAGCGCAGCATAGTTCCAACCGGGGCGGGCAGCTGTAGAGCCCAGCTGGACTCAGAGCCAGCTCAGAAGTCTACACCGCAGAACCAGCCCTCCACCGGCCGCCCCTTCCCCTTGGTTCGCATGCATCGCTTATTCTCACGTAATTGTAGGAGACCCAAGCACAGAGTCATACTCCAGCCTTCTCACTCCATGCCGCGTGACAGGCACCGGCCCGTGTCTCTTCGGTCTGGTCTGTGAAGCCTGCAACACTTTACCCAGGGGCCACCTGCTCTCTGCTGAAGCACTGCCAATGCTTGTGCAAGCCAGGAGTCTGCACACCGCGGCCAGCAAGCCAGGTGTAGCCCCTAGCCCACCCTGGCGGCCACGGCCACGCCCATTCGTGCACACACCGTCTAAGTGCCCTTTGCACTGCGATGGTACAGCTGGCTGTGTGCCCCGCAGCCTCGAACTTCACCTCCCTGACCGCACAAAAGGTTAGGCGAACTTCACCTCCCTGACCGCACAAAAGGTTAGGCGACCGCTGCTGTAAGCGCCCCAGCTGAATGCCCGCCACGGACCTAAAGGCCCCTCCCCACCCGCCACTCTCTCCTGCTGGTTCTTCCTCTCCAGAGGGGGGGAGGGGCGCTGCCGCACCAGCCCCTGCCAGCTGTTCCCAGGCAGTCTGGCCACCGTTCCCCCTTCTCAAAATGCAGACTGTTTCATTCAAAAAGAAGCAAGTCATGTTTGCAAATGACTGTGGGAGGACCCTCTGCATAGAAATTAAGCTTGATTTTATGATGGGATAGTAGAGAACTCGGACTCCCAGAGCTCCAGTAAGGCAGCAGGGCTTCTGCCACTCGCCACTGGCCCACGACTTCTGCCCCAAGGCAAAAACAAAAATGGCCAGACCATCTCTCCTGCTGGCTGGCCCTCAAGCCACCGCCACAGGGAGCCACAAGGAGGCAGCTGAGTGGGCCCCTGCTGCCCACCCATCACAGCTGCAGGACACGGGGCTGTCCTCGCTCACCTGTCCAGGTCCTCATCCAGAGACTCGTACGAGCTCTCATAGCACTCGATGCGCCGCATAAAGTCCTCTGTGGCCTCATCACTGTCACGGTTGACATAGTCGGGGCTGCCCAGTTTCACTTGCTGCCGGAGCCAGGCACAGAGCAAGGACACATCAGGGCTGGGGGCCAGATAGGGCCAGAGACCAAGGAGGATGCTGGGGTGGGGCTGGGGTGCAGGCCCTGGGCTGAAGGCCAGGCCAAGGCTGGGGCACCGGGCTGGAGGCCAACCACAGGCCCAGTAGGAAGAGTCCGGTGGCTTCCTGGTCCCCACACTGGTGCTAAATGAGCATTCCTGGGCATCTCGAGGTCAGAACCCCTCATCTCTGTGGGATGGGGGTAGGGGAGGCCCAAGGGGCTAGGGGCCTGCAAGACCCTCCCCACCTGAACTAACTCCCCAAACCTAGACATTCATTCCTTGAATAAAGAGAGGGTAGGGCCCTGGATAGTGTAGCTCAGTGGATTGAGAGCTGGCCTGCAAACCAAAGGGTCATGGGTTCCATTCCCAGTCATGGCGCATGCCTGGGTTGTGGGCCAGGTCCCCAGTGGGGGTTGCATAAGAGGCAACCACACATTGATGTTTCTCTCCCTCTCTTTCTCCCTCCCTTCCCCTCTGTCTAAAAATAAATAAATAAAGTCTTTTTTTTTTTTTTTTTTTTAAACGAGAGGAAGGGAGGGAGACAGAGAAGGAGAGAAACAGCAATGTATGGTTGCCTCTCACATGGCCCTCACTGGAGACCTGGCCTGCAACCCAGGCATGTGCCATGACTGGGAATCGAACCGGGACCCTCTGGTTCCCAGCCCGCACTCAATCCACTGAGCTACACCAGCCAGGGCAAAATAAATAAATAAAATCTTTAAAAAACAAGAGAGAGGGTAGGGGAGAGGAGTCAAGTCTCCTTCTCAAAATGTGAATAGCACCCTCCAACTCCGACCCAGGGGCTGAAGCTTCTCCGCAGTGTCCAGGGGATGGTGTGGGGAGGGAGGAGGAGGGAGCCGAACGAAGGCCCGCCTGCCACACAGCCCCTGGGGGTGGGGGGCAGACTCACCTGACCCAGCATTCTACTGTCTCCCACACCCTGCCTCAAGGTCCAGAAAGACCACATCAAGGCTGGCCCAGGCACAAGCCCAGACCTGGAGGGGGACCTGTGTCACATGCCACCTTGGTGGTACTACTGTCCAAGCAAGGTCAGAAGCGCCACTCACCACGATGTTGGCAGCTATGACCTCAGGGTCCACACAGATGGACTCGACGAAGAAGGTCTGCACGAAGGACCACAGCCGGCAGGAGGGAAGGGACCACGGACACAGTTAGGGCTCTGGGCCTGGCCCCACAGACCCCCCACCCCACCGAGGGCCAAGCTGATCAGCGGGGGCCCTGAGGCCCTTCTTCCAGGGTTCGGGGCAAGTCCAGAAATGTGGAACCAAAGCAGGTGCCAGCCCCTACAGGACTCAGCCACCAAGACCCCGGCCTCCCAGGAAGGAAGACCGTAGCTGGAGGGAAAAGAAGCAGCCCCCTCACCCCGATTCCACTCGGGGGCTGACCTGTCCCACACCTGTGAAAGGGCCCCGGGGGCCCAAACGTGCCCAGCCAAGGATTTGAGCCAATAGGTCTCACCTTGTAGCCGTTCTGTTCCCCAAAATTGAAGATGGTCGCCCTCCGTTCGCGGGTGGTATTTGTTGCATCAAAAACCTAGGACCAAACGGCGGTTAACTGGGCCTCTGGCCCTGGGGAAGGGAGTGCCACCCGACAGCTGCAGTGCTGGCCCTCTCACTGGGACCAGCTGCTGGCCGGGCCTGCCTGGCCAGTCTCCCTCAGACCTGTGAGGGCTGGGCTGGTCCTCCCCTTCCTTAGGGAGCACACCCCAAGGCAGCTGGAAGGAATGGGTGTGCTTTGCTCCCGCAGGGCAGCAAACCCTTGGCACGGAGGAATGCACTCAGCACTGCTCTGTATACAGCAGGTGCTCCGTTCATGTGTGACCAACAGGATTTCCTGTGAAACCAGTTAAACCTGGAGAACTGAACCCACATTTATCTCTGCTCCGTCCTGAGCCCCCAGGAGAATGGGAACAGAAGGACAGAGGGAACAGGAGAGGAGAGGGGAGGGGAGATGTCCCGAGGTTCTGTAAGACAGGCACACGGTCGCTGACTCTGAACAATCGGGAAACCCAAACAAGCCCCCACGGACCAGCGCACACCTGCTTGTGCAGAATCAAGATGGGCAAGGACGGGGCACAGGCGTCTCTGACAAAAGGGACAGGAGATGGAGGAAATGGACTGTGGCCCCGTGACAAAGAGCTGCAGGGCACCGGGTCCTGCTGTCCCACCTCACCCAGCCAGCTCTGCCGCCCGAGGCTGCTCTGGAAGCCCCCGGGGCCTGCCGGGTACCCTCAGGGCCAGGCCACAACCCTGCACATCCAAGCAGCTTTTAGAGCAGGGGCGTCAAAGTCACTTCCACCGGGGGCCACATCAGCCTCGCAGTTGCCTTCAAAGGGCCGCATGTAATTTCCACTCCTTAACTGTTAAGGAGTAGTTACAAGTATACAGTCCTAAAATTATTTCGGCCCTTTGAAGGCAACTGCCAGGCTGATGCGGCCCCTGGTGAAAATGAATCTGACACCCCTGTTTTAGAGTACCCCTTTCTCAAAAGGGCATGCAACCAGGGCCACTGGACACTCCAAAACAACCTCTCATGTGAAAAACAGAATAAATCAAGCAATCAAAGAAACTTTGAGAAAATGAAGAAAGAGCATGGAAAAGAAGAAAATGTCAAGAACGCCCTAATAACCACAAAGTAAGAACAGAGTCCTGGTCCTGGCCGGGTAGCTCAGTTGGTTAGAGCGTTGTCCCGATATGCTAAGGTTGTGGGTTCGATCCCTGGTCAGGGCACATACAAGAATCAACCAGTGAATGCATAAATAAGTGGAACAACAGATCAACGTTTCTCTGTCTCTCCCTTCCTCTCTCTCTGAAATCAATAGAATAAAAAAATATTTAAAAAAGAGCTGTAAAAAATTGGAACAGAGAACAAGAAATTTAAAATTTGGAAGTCAAAATATCAGCACAGAAATTTTTTAAAAATTTCAACCCAATACTTGTAAGACACTGTTGAAATATTTTCCCTGAAAGGAGAACAAAAAAGAGAGAGAGAAAAAAAAAAAAAAAAACCAGAAAAAAGATAAAATTAAGGATTAAGCCTAGTGTGCAGCCACTGGCAGTTCTAGAAAAAGAAGCTCTGAAAACCAGAGTGGAGCGAGGAATCACTTATCAGAAAGTGGCCGATTTATCAAAGTAATGAGACACGACAATTTCTCAGGCCCACTGGGGAGAGTTTCCTGATCGAAATGACTGCTGCACCGTGTGCTGGAGGAAAGAAGACACCGTGAGATTCCTGAAGACCCCACGGGCCTCCCCAGAGGAATGGCCGTGAGAGGACCCCAGCTCCCTCCACGAAACTTTTGGGAATATCAGCAAGTCAGAATGACATCAGACTTTCCTGTAGACGCACTAGAAGCCATAATACAAAGGAGCAATGCTGTGGAGATTCTAAGGGGAAAGGGCTCCCCACCTGACCCTGTACCCAGTAATCAACTCTCAGGATACAATAAACATCTCTAGACATGCAAGGTGTCGTGAAATTGACTTCCAAAGTACCTTTCTCAGAAAGCTACCAGAGGATGCGCTCCAGCAAAATGAGTTAGTAAGCCATGGAAAAGGAAGACAACAGATCTTAGAGTGGGACATTCAAGTCGGGGGGAGAAGGCAATCCCCAGGGTGACGACTGTGCCACAGATCTAGAGGGCAGCTAATCCAGATGGAGCTGGGGGACAGAGCACTCCAGAAGGCACACCTCCAAGGGAAAAAGGTAGGGGAAAAATAGTTTCTGTGTTTGCACACGGGGGGTGGGTAGGATGCATTCCTGCACACACTTCGCTCAGCCTTGCTTGTCCCATCTGACTAGAGGAGCCAACACATAGGTGTATTCCCTCCCCCTGGACTCAAATGGTTCCTGGAACAGCCATCAAATGCTGGGCAGGATTCTCCCTAGGGCAGGAGAAACCACATTTTCTCAAGACTAGGTAACATGATCCCTCTAACCTATGAGGTAGCCAACAATGTGAGCACTCGGAAGTCCTGCAGAGTCAAAGACAACCACGAGCCCAGAGGGAAAGGCCTAGCCCACATCCAGCCTCTGGCTTCCTCCTGCATAGTAGCTGCAGACTTTCTCCCAGGGCTGTCCCCCGAGGAGCATCCGGGCCACACACACCTTGCCTTTCCCTCCGGAGGCCTGGTGAGCAAAGGGGTGGATGCGTTCGGGCTCCCACATGTCTCTCCCAGGCGTTACCAGGGTATCACACTCACCGCCACATGTCCCCCCTCCTCACTAAGGAACCGCCGGACGTCACGGAGGGCTGCCAGGGCACACTGCCTTCAGGGGAGAAAACATGGGGTCAGCCAGCACCCAACCTGGGCTGCAGGAGGGCAGTGGGTAAGGGACACACCCTCCCCCGGACAGCAGAGGGGGTGGGCTGCAGGTTGACTTGAGCTCTATAAGAACTCTTGAACAAAGAGAGGGGGAGAGCATCCAGGGTGGTGAACATGCGAAGGTGCTGGGAGGGGATGTACCCTGAGAGGGCGTGGATGCCCTCAGCCCTGCCTGGGTGTCTCTTCCGTTTGGCTGTTCCCAAGTTGTATCCTTTATAATAAACATAACTAAAGTATGTTCCTGAGCTCTGTGAGAGGTTCCAGCAAATTACTGAACTGAGAAGGAGGCTGTGGAAAGCCCAAGTTACAGAGGGTCAGTCAGAGCACGGGTGGCCCCCCAGGGACTGGCGACTGGTGTTTACAGTAATGGCAGTCGAGGCGGGTTGAGCCCTTAACCTGTGGGAGCGGACGCTACTCCCGGTATGTGGTGTCAGAACTGAACTGAACTGAACTGTAGGACACCAGCTGGTGCCTGAGAAAACACCCCAGTGTCCCCAAGCCCTTGTGTGTGGTGACTGAAAAGGCACAGCTGTGACTGCACACACGTGCATGTGCACCCATGCACAAGCATAGGTTTTTCTAAGTATGTGTCCAAACATGTGCATTCAGGATATGCACGTGTGAACTCCCATGTGAGTACACATGGGGTGCATACACATGCCTTCCTGTGATGTGAGCACACATGTGTGTGCTCAGTATGTTTATGTATGTATCCATGTGTGTGAGCACTAGTATGTTGAGAGATATGCAGGTGTGTGTGCATGTGTGTGCACCCACCTTCACATGTTGGGTGTGACGATGTGTGTGAAAAGTTAACACAGCAGCCTGAGGATACCGACCTTCGAAAGGCCTGCCTGCGAGGCTGGCCTGGGGCTGGGGCCTGAGAACTTGAACGGTAAACAGCTCCCTGCACTGAATCTTCCTTTTTATTTCCTTAGTCCTGGCCAGGTGGTTCCGTTGTTCGAGCCCATCTCACCCACGGAGAGGGGACGGGTTTGACCCCGGTCAGGGTGCGTGCCTCGGTTGTGGGTTCGGGCCCCGGTCAGGCGTGTACAGGAGGCAACCGATAGATGTTTCTTTTTTCTTTTAGATGTTTCTCTCTCACCTCATTGTGTCTCTATTTCCCTTTCTCTCCTCTAAAATCAGTAAAAACATCTGCTCGGGCGAAGATGAAAAAACAATTTCCTGGACAGTTTACAGAAACAATACAGTTTAGACGGAACACCCGCTTTCCTGCCGGGACTCTGCAATGCTGGTGTGCACTGGGCGCAGAGTGCATGCGTGGCCGGCCCCAAAGAACCCTGGCCACGCGTCTGTGGTGAGCTGGTCTGGCCGGAAACCCTTCACACATGTTGTCACAAGTTCATGCCGGAGGACCTAAGCGCACCCTGTCTGCGTCTGCAGCAGAGGACTCCGGGAAGCTGGTTCGCTCCGGATTCAACCCATTGGTCTCTCCCCTTTGCTGACGCTTTGTATCATTTTGTGTAATGAACCTTAGCTGGGAGTATGGCCACACGCTGAGATCCTAGCAAATCACAGAATCTGGGGTGGTCCTGGGGAACCCCCCATACCACACCTGAGTGTGCTTAAGTGTATATATGTCTACACAGGTGAGCACAAGTGTGCCTTGGTGTGTGCATGTGAGGTTTGCAGGTGTGTGTACATGTCCTCGCGTGCTATGTGATCTCGACGACACATGCATGAGTCTGAGTATCTATGTGAGTGGGTGTCCACATGTGAACACACTCACATGTGTGACTATGTACACAAGGGTGTGTCTGTGTGTGAACCCACGTGTACCTGTGTGGTGTGTCAAATAACTTGTTATCTTGTGTGAGAGTTCTGAGCCTCAGTTTCCCCATCTGTAAAAAGTGGGCAGGTGACAATGGGCATCGCTTACCCAGCACACAGCAGGAGTTCAAATATCAGCCCCCCACCTTTTGTCTGGGTCCGTAACACCAGAGGGTCCGGCCTTAAGTTTGACCCACAATTCCGCCACAGAGGCCTGAACGTCAGACTCCCCTTCCCTTCTTGGTTCATCTGGAGGATGAACTAAGCAGCCTGGCCCAACCCATTGACCCAAGAGCAAAAACAGGTCAGAGGGCCAAGGCCCACGGTGGGGAGCTCCTGCCACCTGGTGGCCAGAGAGAGAGCTGGCTGCCTCGTGTCCAGGCCCAGGTGGCTTCTGGCCAAGGGCTGTGTTTGAGACTTGCGGTGGTTAGGGGAGCTGGGCCAACCTCGGCTCCATGCCCTACCACAAGGGCTGCGGCGCCCACCTGGTCCCCCGCCCCCCGTCAAGGGCAAGGACGCTTCTTGCTCCCTCAGCTGACCCCAGACAAGAAGAGCATAGCGCAGCCCCTCACACACGGGCTGGCACTCAGTTTCTCTGGAGAAGGGACTCAGCTGAGGTGAGTGGGTATCACAAGCAAATTTCCCCTCATGAATAACAGCAGGAGGTGAACCAGTCACCCAGTACTACAAAGCCAGGTCAAGGTCTGCCCCACACACACCAAGCACGTGCTAGCCACCCTCCAAATGTACAGGAGGGAGCTTCTCCTGGGGCAAGGGAGGAAAGGCCCCAGTTCCGGGCCTGACCCTTCTGCTTTGTGAGGTCCCAAGAGGTGGCCGCCTTCCCACTCTGCCTGATCCCTGAGGACAGTACCTCTGCACCCACTCGGCCCCCCCATGGAGGGTGGCCCTCCCCTGCCCTGGCCAAGGGCTCATTAACACCAGGGCAGGGTAGGGCAGAGCAGGGCAGGGCCAGACACCAAGAAGCCACACACCCTCTCTCCTAGTCCCCAAACCCGCCCCATCCCCAACCCTATCACACCTGAGAGGTCAAAAGCCCAGCCCTGTCACAGCCACGGGGGCACAGCAAGGCCAGGGCCCTCTCTGTTCACACACGCGAATCCACTCACTTTCTGATTTTCAGGCCCTCTTCGTTGTCTGGAAGGAAGAACTCGAAGGACGTGTATGTCTTGACCACGTTCCGGCGATACTGACCAACATTGAACTCTAGGGGAAAGGCTCAGCTTTCACACGACAGCAGCCCGCAACCCCCCACCCCGCCCGCCGACTTGTGAGCTGGACCCACCCCGGGCCCTGCAGCAGTCCCTCATCGCTCATCTCGCCCCCTCCCCTCCCCCACACAGCCCCGACACCCACTTGGAAAGCCAAGGCCAAGTCTCACCCCGCGTGGGCACGCCGATCCAGTTCAGGTAGCGAGTCAGCTTCTTGGAGATGTAGGTCTTGCCCCTGGCCGGCAGGCCCACCATGACGATGAGCGTCGGGCAGTTGGTCATGCAGACTAAAAGGCAAGGGGCACAGGTCACCTAAGGATCAGGACCCCTCCTGGGGGCCCCTCCCTCCCTCTGGGCACAGGACTGGAGTCAGATATGCTTTCCAAGCCTCTTTACATCACACAGCCCCCTGAGCGTCCCCAGGCCCACCCTCAAGCCACTGCTAGCTTGTTCCTGTGGGGGTCCGGAGCAAGTCACCCCAACATGTGCCTCCGCGGTCTGCAGACGGCTTTGAGCGAAGGCAGTTTTCACCACAGGCTCAAGAGAATCTTCTGCCTGGGCCCCATTCACTACGGAGAAGAATCTGAATTGCAGGCCTTGCCCGTGAGCTTTTATCAGAGATAACTTCTTTTGACCCATCGGCAGGGCAGGGCAAGCTTCTGCTTACTAAAGGTCAGTTCTTCTTACCCCTGAAGTTACCCGTTGAAGCCTGCGAGGGGCAGTGCCCCCTTCTCCAGCTGAGAATGTCGCCTCTGCCCCGCAATCCCCCTCTGTCTCAACCTCTCGTGTACGCGGGGTTCTCGTGTGCACGAATGTATGTATTTAATGTGGTTATTTTCTCTTGCTCATCTGTCTCGTGTCTACTTGATTGTTAGGCCAGGCAGATGAACCTTGGGGGTAGAGGCAAGTTTGCTCCTCCTCCACCCCCCACTCCCCTACTCCCTCACTCCCCAGGGCTGCCCAGGCTCCAGCAGGTACAGCGGGGCCTCCCTGCTGTGCAGCACCAGATACAAAGCTGGACCCGCCACACCTCTGGCCGCAGGCTGCTGGGCAGTCCCCTGGCACGCAGAACAGAGCCAGAGCCCGGGGGGCTTCCCACACGTCCGGGAATCGCATGCACGTCCGGGCTGCTTTCGCTCCGCGTTCCCGCACGCACAGTGCCGCTGCGTCCTCTCCCCGGGTGAGCTTCTCTTCACTGTGCAAAGCCCAGCTCAAAAGCTGCTTCTTCCACAAGGCCTTCCTCCTCGGCATCCCCATGCCCACCTGGCATACTCTTCCCTCAGTCCCGCTCGTCTCACTAAGGAGTCTGCGCCCCGCGGCCCGTCACTTGGAGCGAAAGCAGCCCTGAAGTATCTGAGCCATTTGGGATCCTAGGGTCTGGCACAGAGTTGGTGCTCAAAATTTACGGACAGGAGGGCGGAGGGAAGCATCTTGAAACCCAACAGGGCGAGGGCTGCAAGGGGCTGAGACCAGAGATCCAGGCCACTGTCCACAAGGGCAGACCCGGTGAGAGTCCACTCCCGCCATCCCATGTGCCACCGGGACAGTGTGCCAATCAGAGAAGCTGCCAGGCTGGAGGTGGGGAAGGATCTGGCCACAGCACCCCCCCGAGTCCCTGGCCCACCAGGACAGACACAAAGCCGCAGAACTGCTAGCCTTGCGAGGCCCAGCTCAGCTTTCAGTGTGGTCTCCCCTCAGACGCCGCAGGAAGCTTCCCTTCTGTCAACCTCAGGAACTGGGCCAGGTGACCGCACAGCAGACAAAGAGATGGACGGATGTGGAGACCTGCAGGACCCCTCTTTGACCCCTGTGGCTCTGCAAGTGCCCTTACCTGGTAGCCCTCCTTAGCAGACTGCCAGGCCCAACCCTCCAACCCTCCGGCTGAAGCGCAGTGGCCCCAGGTCAAGCGCAGACCTGGGGGTCAAGAGTCAGAGAGGCCTGGGTTCTAATCTTGACTCTGTCAGAACCTGTGAGGAGGTTGATAATCCCTCAGGGAGATCCAGAACTATCTCCACGTAAAGCACTTCTGGCTCTGACCAGTGTGGCTCAGGGGGGTGGGCATCCGCCTGCCCACAGCAGGGTTACCTGTTTGATTCCCAGTCAGGGCACATGCCTGGGTTGCAGGCCAGGTCCCTAGTTGGGGGTGTTAAGAGACAGCCGATAGAGGTTTCTCTCTCACATCGATGTTTGTCTCCCTCTCTCTCTCTCTCTCTCCCTCCCTTACCCTCTCTCTAAAAGTAAATAAATAAAATCTTTAAAACAAACAAATAAACGTACCCTGGCAGCATGCCAGGCTAAGGACACAGGTGTACCTCAACACCAATTGTCCCTGGGAACTTGGGGTGTGGAGCCACTTCTGTCCCCAGGGAGAGGTAAAGGGCCCTACTCCCCAGTGGGAGCGCCATCGCTTCTGTGGGCAAAGGTGACACAAACAGTGAGCCCCAGGGGAAGACAGGAGGGAATCCCACGGAACAGAAGGTGAGCAAGAGTGAGGGAACTTGCGAAAAAACTTCAGCATTAGCTAATGCAAGAGAAAAACAAGTTAGGCAAGGCCCTGTGTCCTCAAGGCCAGCCACAATGGGCCCTATGCTGTTTGCACAATTCCTGGCTGGCCGGCAGGGGCTCTCAGGCAACCACAGGGCGGCGCATGGCTACTAACCAGGGCACAGCATGGCTACTAACCAGGGTGGCGCATCACTACTAACCAGGGCACAGCATGGCTACTAACCAGGGTGGCACATCACTACTAACCAGGGCACAGCATGGCTACTAACCAGGATGGCGCATCACTACTAACCAGGGCACAGCATGGCTACTAACCAGGGTGGCGCATCACTACTAACCGTGCGGGAGAACCTATACCCATCCTGCTCCCTATGACGATGCCAGCCCTTCCCACTGCGCCCTGAGGGGTTCCTCCACGACCTCAGGGCTGGGGTCCTGCATCCCCTCTTCATCTACCTGCCTAGAGATGCCCTGGCCTCCTCCCATGGGGTCTGCTGTCAGCACCCCCACCCCCACGCCGTGTGCACAACCATGGTGGGCAGGCAGGGCAGCAAGTCCGGGCTGGGTGCAAAACAAAAGCAATAAATTACCTATTACTTCTGTTCCTCAAGATAAGCTCCCAAGGAACTGAATGACCCAAAAGAAAAGTCAAAGTACAAGTCTCTTCACAACAGCTCTGCTTCCAAGAGCAAAGCACTAGGAAAGTGCGAGCCGTGCGGAAGTTGCAAACTAAGGCCCACAAGGCGGGTGGGGGGTGGTAAACCCAACTGCACTGGAACACAGAGCATGCAGACCAGGTGAGCTGGGACACGCAGCTCTGGGCCCTCAAGGACCCCGACACTGAGCAGTGGGACAGCGGGACAGCAAGACAGACTTTTGCGGACATTGGGTATGTGCGGAAGGAAATCTGAAAACATGTCACTCAGCTTCCCTCTCTAGTTCCTCTTCCGGTACATCCGTTCATGACCACGGGAGCCCTGGCAGGCAAGGGGCCCGAGACAAGCCCCATGCTGGACAGTGAACGCTTTCTGGTGAGGCCACCCCAGGGACAGCCACAAGTCCCTGAAGTGGGTTCCAGAACTGATTCCTGAACTGTACCCGCTCCACTTCCCTGGGCCAGGCGGGGGAAGGAGGAGCTCCTGGAAATAAAGCAACACGGTATCACTGTCCTGTTCAGAGGGGACATAAAGTCAACTCTCCTACTGTCCTGTACACACCCCAGTCATGTCCACACCCAGGAAGAGTCATGCCACCTTTTGGCTAAGAAAAGCCACCAGACAAATACTGTCCTTTCTGCTGTGCTCCGAGTCCCCTCTTCATCACTGCCTCACCTGCCCCCAAAGCACCTCCAGGTGCTGAGGGGTCAATGGCAAGGGAGGTAACAGCTTCTGGACCTCAGGTGCAGCTCTGAATTTTATCAAAAGGAGGAAGAATTGCTAGTGAGAAGTGGGGGCAGAGGAAGCACAGGATGTCCCACAGCCGCCAATCAGCCTCGGGTGCCCAGAGGAGGACTAGACCTGCGACAGCCCACCACGCAGCACAGACCGGCCATGAGCCCTCTTCTCTGCAAACGCCTGTGATCGAGTGACTCCTATGCACCGCCCACCCTCAGGTCCACACCTGTCCTTGTGGGCCTCCTACCTGGTCATAGGCCCGCTTTGCAGAGCATAAATGCTGCAGGAATGCAGCTCTGGGAAATGGATGTGCTGCACGTACAGGCTCCTCATGCCAGTTCACTCACTGCTGAGTCACACCCTGCTGTGAAGTCTGGGACCCTAACCTGGGGCCCAAACCCCTGCACAATCTGCAGGTCTCATCTTTGGCCTCTTGGGTGCCACTTCCTCCTCCAGGAAGCAGCTGGGGTGCTGGGCCAGCCCACACAGTCCCACCCACTGCAACACCGTGTGACAGGCATGACCCTCTGCCCAAGGCAGAACCACATTTTAATCACAGACTTGGAGCTTGGAGAAATGCAGACCCTGCCCAAGGGGCTGTGAGACCTCAGCAAGTCCCCTCCCCACTAGGCTGCAGCTCCCTTCCCACCTGTAATGGGGGTTAGCTAAGAGCTGATGCTTCAATCCCAGACTTTGAGGTGACAAGAAGAAAGACTGGTGAAATTACAAAATGGCCAGCAACCCCCTACTGAGCACCTACTCATTAAGAGGCTCACAGCAGCTTCATGGAGCAGGATGGTGACAGTCTCATTCCACAGGTGAGGAGCCCAAGGCCTAGAGGCTCAGCTCCTTGCCCAAGGTCACACAGCCCAGCCAGGAGGTGGCTTGAATGTTCCTGCCTCCAAAGTCCAGGTTCTTACTCCTTCCTCTATGTGAGAACAGCAGCCACCACCTAGTTCAGACAATGCAACCCTAACATAGACTGGCTAGGAGTGCAGAAGATGGGCCTCGGCCTTCATACCTCCAGAAAAGTCTAGAAGGAGGGCATGGCCATAGCCCCCAAGGACTCAGAGCACTGGAAGGAAAGCCATGGGCCCAAGACTAAAAGCATGATAACAGGCTCCGTCCCCCACCAGGACCTATATCACGGTCAAAGCCATGGCCACCGCCTGCCAGGACCCACAGTGTGGAAGGAGATACACACACTTCTTCCCTAGGACTCACATCATGGTCAAAGCCAAGGCCCCAGGCTGGCCTCCAAGCGGGACAAACGCAGAGCACTCTGCCCTCCCTTATCAGGCCGAGCAGAGGTCAGGAGTGGAGGGAGACCCTCACACATACCCAGTCTCCTGAGCTCCATTCCATACACCCATACACGTACCAGAGCTGAACTAGATGTTCTCTGAGGTCCTTACCAACTTGCAAATTCATCACAATGTTTCATTACTCCTAAAACAAATCTTTGTTTTTCTTCATAATAAGAAGGTTGCAGACCCATTTAAGGACACACAGAAAGCCAAGGTAGTGGATTTAACGCCCAGGACCCCAGGAAAGGCGAGCCCCTTAACAATGTGTGAATTTCAGCACGGCTCCTAGATGTTTGACCCCAAATGTTACCATTTACCCAGGACCCCACTGGAATGCTTCCACACCCCTGGACACAAAGACAGGCCTGTCTGGCACAGCGCCCTCACTGTCTCTATCCTGGTCAAAGCTGCACTTCCCCAACATTCCTCCCAAAACTCGATTTTCGGCCAAGAGGTGGGTGATGAAGGCCAAGAGGCACGCCTTCCTCCCACTGCAGGGCTAGCCTACAATTGGCCCTTTGAAAGTCCTGGGCTCAGAGAGGCCAGGCAATTTCTCTAGGGCCAGCACAGCTCAGACCCGGTCCAGTTACCAGGCCCACGCTCTCTGGCCAGCAGAGAGGACCCGGCAAGGACTCCAAGTCCTCCCCTGGCCTGAGGCAGTGGGGACTCTGTGAAGTGCGAAGGAGCTGGGGGCTCTCTCAGAGGTGAAGACGGCAGGACCTAGCACCCAAGGAGCCAAGATTTCCCCACATCCCTGTCTCCGTCTCGTGCTCTGCCACACCTGTCCCCGACCCACCTGTTTCTGCTCCCCTCCCACCAGTCTAGGCAGCCTCACCTGTCCCCGGATCCGCACCGGTTCCCGGCCCCCTCTCCATGTGAGACCACTGCCCAGGCCGCCCTATCCGCCCAGCCCCATGTACGGCCCTCCCCGATCCCCGCGGACCCCGCCTCACCACCGCGCTGGCAGGCGTGCAGGGCGGGCCGCCCATTGCTGTACGGCATCCAGATCTTTTTCAGGGGGTTTTGAGTCAATTCCCTTGGGGATGCCATCCCGGAGACGGGAGGAGCTGGAGTGCGCGGCTCCCAAGCCCTAGAAGCCGGGCCAACACCGGCCACTCGAGGCCCCGCCCCTCGGCCCCGCCTCTCCTCCAAAGGCCTGATGCAAGGCCAGCTCCGCGCAGGCCCCGCCCCAGACCGAGTAGGCTCCACCCCAACTGAAGAGGGCCGGGGCTCCGATTGCGCATGCCCAACTCGCCGACCAGCCGGACCCCCGCGGGCCCGCCCTTCCCGCGGGAATCCAGGCTGCGCATGCCCAAATCCCTACGGGCCCAAGTCCTGGGTGGTGCAGGCTCCTCCTCGCGTGAACGGGTCCAGCACACTCAACGCGACCGCACTGACTTGCATGGGTCTCTCCTAAGGCCTCGCCCGGGGCAATGGCCGCCTCGCCCCCAGGGCACCCGAGGTTCCGCTCCTTACCACGCGGCACCTCAGGGACCCCAGGAGGGACGAATTTTCCTACAGTGGGGCACAGTCTACGTGACACGCGGGGCTTGATTGATCAGGACAAGCCTAGAGGCCTCTGTGCGACTGTAATCACTGGCCTGATGTCCCAGCTGTCAACTTCGCTCTGCCTCGACCCTCTCATCTGCCCCGGGACTCCTCCAGCCCAGGAGCAATCGGCTCAACCACGCTAAAACGCTCCTTTATCTCATGGGCAGGAGTCCAGGACAAATTTCAAACTTGATCGTGTTTCTCTCTTTGCCTTAGCTGCTGGGGAGCTCAGGCTAAACCCCAGCTGACCTGTAGCAAGTGAATGGGATGTAACCAAGCTCTGTAGGAACTCTGCTAAAAATGGAATGTGTAGGTCATCAATCTTACAAGATCCTGGTATAGAGTAAACGTGTCAGTGTCTGGAAAATCCACTCTAAAACGCATTCATGTTATCATTTATTATATTATTTGTCTACTGTCTCTTAAAATGCAGTGGAGGCAAGGCAGAAGTCTGGAAGTTCAGAAACCCTTGGGCCACTCTCCTGTCTTCTCTGCTCAGCCTCTGAGCTTTGGATATTTTCTGCCCTCGGGCCTCTGTTGACACTGCTGAACCTGTCACACTGTCCTCCAGAGAGGCCCTCCGCTACACCCCTTGACAGGATCACTGTATCCCACCTGGAGTTCCCTCTGACCAAAGTGCCCAGTCAGGAGCCAGATGCTAGGGACATGAACGAGGAAGGGTCACCCAGTACACCACAGGTGCTGCAACCCCTCCCTCTGCCCTCTGTGCCACACCCCTGCCTTGGGTTAGTTCTCCAAATCACCGCCCAGCCCTTCAGAGCTTGGCAAGTGTCCTTAGGGTGACTCTGATACGGATGGCCTGCCCACTTCCCAGGAAATGAAGGACCAGGAGGTCCACGTGCTGGAAGCCCACCTGAAACCGGCTCTAGCTGCCTCCCCTGGGGATGCCCTACCTCAGACAGCTTTGGCCACTTCCTCCTTCACCCTTCCTCTGCAGGGTCCACCCCCACCGCCCTCCACCCTGTGCCCAGCACCTCTGAGCACACCCGTGGGTGGCCTCTGATGAGCAGGAAGCCCTTCATGACCACCCTCTGCCTCCTCCTCCTCAAAGCCACTCATTCTGTTCCTGGCACAGCCAGCTCTTCTGTCTCCTGGCCACTGCCAAGGTCATCCTGGGGCCACTCTGGCCTCAGAGACCTTGTCACCATATGCCCACACCCTATCCATCCCCCCCCCCCCCCCCCGCACTCACTGCAAAGGCCACTCCTCTCACACCCACAAACACGCAGCACCTCCTCAGGCCTGCCCATGCTCCTCCTCACCTCCGTGAGGATGTCACTCAAAGGCTGGGGTAGGAGGCAGCAGGGCAGGGCACTCCCTCCCAGGGCGGTGTCTGGGAAGCCACCTCCACACCCAGAGAGGCTGAGTCTGGCTTCCGAGGAAGTGCGGCAGCTCTCCACCTCCTACTCTTCCCCAAACAGCCTGCGCTGACCCAGACATACCCTCTCAAGTCCCGGGTTCCAGTAGGAGGCCACACGGCAGCAGCAGGAGCCCGGGACCCCTCCCCAAGGCCAGGGTCTACATCTGCTCTGAGGACACTCCCCATGTCCCCTCCCATGGCCCCGTTTCTCAAGGAGAAGGTGAGGAAGGGGAGCAGTGTTGCAGAGCTAGCCCCCCGAGCAGGATGCCCTCGGCACAACTTGCAGCCGAACCTCACGGCCCACACCTTGCACTGCCACACTCCCACCTCCACGCCTGTGCTCCTGTGTTCTCCCACCACTGAAATGCTCTCCTGGCTTCCTCACCCTTGGCATCAGTAGGTGCCCTCAGGGCTTTTGTCCCCTCAGGGCCACCCCGAAGTGAGCCAGCTGTCCGTGGGAAGTGTGCCAGGGTGTCAGTGTGCACTCGCGTGTGAACATGTCCTGCTCGGTCTCCCCACCGTGGACCTGGCTGCCTCCCGTGGTGCCCTCTGCGCTGTCCAATGGACCTGCTCCCGAGTCCCAGGCCACAAGCTGTAGGGTGCCCGGAGTCCTCAACCCTCAATTCTCAGTGCTCAAACTCTGCTGTCCTGTATCTCCGGGCCACCCCTGGCCAGCCACCAAGCCACCCTTTGCAGCATGAGGGCCCAGGGACCTCAGCAAATACTGCACAGACTCACACATCGATGCACAGGAGCAAGCATGCACACACAGTAACATGTGCACACACTGACAAGCCCTGCACCCGGGGCCTGCTGCGCTCCGCTGCCTTCCTTCCCCTTTATTCCCTTCCTCCTGTCCCCTCTGCTGCCACTGGAGGTTCAGGGAGTTCCCAGGAGTTCCAGCTTCCTCTGGCCATTTCTGGCCAAGGATCATTCCCTGTGTCTCCCTGTACCCAGAGCTCACAGGGGGTGCAAGGCCCCAGTTTGGAGGCATGGAGCCATGTGACCAAGGAGCCCGGGAACCCTTATCTGCACTTGCCGCTTCTAGCCTGGCACAGGGCGCACAGTGGCGCTCAAAGTGACTCAGGACCAGCCAGAGAACACAGAAAGGGCTCTGAGAGGCTCATGACCAGGGCACAGGGCACACGATAGGTGCTTAGTGCAGCTCAGGACAGGCACAAGTCCACAGTAGGCGCCCTAGAAATGCTGCTTTAAGCGCTAAAGCTAAATCATATGAAAAACTTCCCAGATGAGCCTCTGGACCTCCCCAAACTGTTGTGACCCCTGACGGGGAACCTGGAGGCCAGCGAAGGGCCCAGAGGGAGGGCCTTGAGCACTCCAGCTGGCTGTCTCTCCCCTTGGGCTGCAGGAAGAAGCTATTTATAGTTCCCCCTTGGCCCAGCTCCCTCTCCCCTGCCAGGCTACAGCATGCCCCCTCTTCCAGACCACTGACAGGCTGATACCCCTCAGAGCGCCCCTCTACCTGCAGACACCGCCCAACACCCTCGCACCCCGTCCAGCACCACCCACACAGCTCCCAGGTCGTTTCCCAATTCCTCACCCTCTCCACACCACCCTGCGCCTACCCTGCCTGCTGCTCCTTGACCCGGGGTCCGTCAGAAGGCTGCCTCCTTCTTCTGTGCCTCTGTCCATCCTGCAACTCAACTGGCCCGGGCTACCGCCCCCTGCAGCTGGTGGAGCCCCGCAACCCCGCCCTCTAGCTCTGGAGAGAAGAGCATGACCCGTGGCCCCGCCTTCCCCAGCACTGCCTTGGGCCCGCCCCCCACCGCTGCTTTCAACTGAGATCCACCTCAGTGCCCCTACTCCAGGCAGCCACGCTCCAGCCAGTACTGCCTCTTTCCAGGCAGAGCTGTCCACACCGCCCAGTTCCGCCCTCACCTCCAGCTGGAGTTGTCTACACCGCCCAGAGTGCCTGCCCCATCCTCAGGCAAGCCTGTCTGCGCTATCCAGAAGGTCAGTCCTTCTTCTCAGGCCCAGTAACGGAGCCCAGAGCAGGAGATAAGGCAAAACCTACTCTTCCACACCAAGGGACCAGGTGTGGGGAGCGGGGAGCAGGCAGAGCGGCAGCATAGCCAGCAGTGCCGCCGCCACCCTGTGTCACTGCCTGGGTGCACACGGCTGTGTGACTCTCGGCCAGTCCAGTCTCCAACACTACATTCATCGAGCTCCGCCTTCACGTACACTTGTCACTCGGTGCTCACAAGAAGCTAGGTGGCGTCGCCTGTTGTACAGATGAGGAAACAGGCTTGGAAAGGTGAGCACACTTGCTCAGGGCAGTTTGCTCAGGGAGGGGCAGAGCTGGGTCCGGGCCCTGGCAGCCCGAGCCTCCTCTCACTGAGCCCTGTGCATCCAAGGGCTGAGGCTGGGCATGCCTGCCTGTGTGCTCTGCACGCTTCACACTGGTTTGGGGGACAAGCACCTGTTCCTCCAAGCCCCGTCCCATGCCCTCACCTGTCACACACACTCGCAGCTGCAGATATCAGAGATGTAGCCACACATATATGTACCCCCCACCCCGGAGGCAAGGCTGCCGAAGGCACAGACATCCCACTACAGCCACCTGTGCCTGGAGGTGCCCCCAACAGCCCATCCACCCTGGGGAGGGTGCTGCCTCGGGGAGCGCAAAACATGCATGTGATCAACAGCCGCCGCTTCCGTGTGGTGACCTGTGGGGGCAGGGCTGACCACTGGGTCTGGTCTCAGGTGGGCTGGTCTCAGATGCAGTGGAGGCTCCTGAGAGCAGGGTGAGAGTGACCATGCAGGGTGGGATCCAGATGCTCTGTGACCGTGGGGCCCCCACACATAGCAAGCCTGCATGGGGCAGTGGCCTTCCATGGTAGCGACCAGGGTGTCCAGACACGCTGTTTAAGTCTGCCGGGCCCCACGGTGCGGCATGGCCCTGCTCGGCAGTCACCCGACACGGCCGTCCAGACACACCATGGCTCTGTGAGGCGCTCAGGTATGACATGACAGTGACCCCATATGGTGGCGTCCAGATGCACCATGCCCAGAGTAGTATGTCCAGCTCTGCCGCTGCCCTCCAGGGCTCCCCATCCAAGTGGCCCCTGCCCTCAGGCTCAGCGGCGGCCCACATGGGCTAGGATGCGAGCGTTGGTGGCCGCCTGCTCCCTCGAAGCTCTGGCCCGGGCCTGCTCCAGGAGGATCTGCTGCAGACCGAGGGGGACGTCCAGCGAAAGGGTGATGCGTGGGCCAGGGCGGGAGCCAGGGCTGGGGTGGCTCCGAGCCGTGGGGGGGCCTGTGGTGCCAGCTGAGGGGCTCTTTGTGGCCACAGGGTAGGGAGTGGCCTGCAGAAAGTTCTGAGCGGGGAGCTGGAAGGCTGGGAGCGGGGTTGCTGGGACAAGCGGGACCTTGCCCAAGGTCAGGGCCGTCAGCATCAGAAGAGCCCACTTAGTCATCGCGTGGTCAGGCTGCAAGGAGAAAACAGGCTCAGGGCAGAAGCTGGGGTCAGCTGTGGATTGGGGACAGGGACAGGCAGAGGGAAGCAGAGCGACAGAGAGGGGGACCAGCCTCGAGAAAGGGGCTGAGAGGCAAAGTCGGAGAGGCCAGGCCAGGGACAGAGGGAGACAGAGACGGAGGGACCCGGAGAGAGCCAGAGGGACACAGAGAAGGGGCTGCGGGGACGGAAGGGTGAGGACGAGGGAGAGAGAGATAGGTAAAGAGAGAGGAAATCCGCAGATGGAAAGTGTGCATGTGTGTGTGTGTGTATGTGTAGACAGAGATTATGTATTTATATTTGTATCTATATTTATACAGAGGGAGAGAAGGTGAGAAAGAGATGGAGTGGGAGAGAGGGAGGCAGAGCACAAGAGAGGGAGCCTGGAGGAAAGAGAGGAAGAACCCAGGCCGGGGACAGACACTGTTGTGGGAATAAGGATGCGGAGACAGAAACACAGAGGGACAAAGGGGAGCCTGAGGTCAAAGCAAGAGCCCGGGTCACAGGGGCAGCGCTGGGGGTCCTTGAGCAGGAGAAGCAGCGCCCTCAGGTCGCCCCCCAGAGCACCCTCAGGTCCAGAGACCTCCACTCACCCCACCCCAAGGCCCCGCCCATCCCCCCGCCACCCCGGACCCCAGTCCTACCGGAAGCAGCAGCCTCCTCTGGGGTAAGTCAGGGCCGCGGTGGCTGCCCAGGGCTGGGCCAGGCGCCTGTGCTGCAGCCTCACCCTCTGCCTCGGTTAGAGACCCTTTTATCTCCCTCAGCCCCCAGGGGGGGGCCGGGGCATGTCTCCTGGCACGAGGCAGCCCCCCACTCATGACTCATCCCCTCCTGGGGGGCAGTGAGGACATACCCTCAGCCCCCTCCCTGTGTACTCCTTTCTGGGGACAAGTCGGGGACCAAGGGTCATCGAACACTGGGACCCTGCACCCATGCAGGATAGCACTGATCTCCCAGGGAAACCTGCCTCCTGATACCCCCACCTCCCCAAGCAGCCACAACAAGGGTCTTTCAAAACAGCAGCTTTAATGCCCCCCAGAATCAGCACCATGTCATCACAGGCTTGGGTCAAGGGGCAGGTCAGACGTAGTCACATCCGCTCACTGCCCGCACCCACCCCCACACTGAGTCATCTGCCAGGGAGGCAGGAACCACAATGGGGGTTTGTCCACAGGGGGGAAGGCGAGACCCATGGGAACAAGTCACTGAAATGACGGACAAACTCATGTGCGCTCACGAGCACATGAGCTTCTAGCACCAAGGACAGGAACGGAATGTCCCGCTGAGACACCATCTCCTCCAGGGATCACTGAACTTCAGCTCGTCCCGGGCCTCAGCTCTGAAGAGCACCTGGCGGGGCAGGTTGGGAGCTGAGTCAGCCGCCTGACCTTACCCAACACGTGGGCCACAGAGCAGCACTGGGTGAAGGACAGTGGGGACGGGGCCAGGAGCAGGGGCAACAGGAGCAGGGGCTCTGACCTCTGAGAGGGGGTCCTCATGGGCTCTTTCAAGGAGCGAGAACAGAGGGGGCCATACTGGGGATTCCACAGCTGGGCTCTCTAACTCTTCGGTCTTGGGGTCTGTCCCAGGTCCCCCAGTTGGAGGGGGCTTCTAACTCGGGACCCTGACCTAGGAGCTGATCTGAGCAGGCTCAGCGCTCAGGCCCCTGCTGGGCGGAGGGCAGGCCCATACCTCTGGCCCGGCTCTGGGCGCCCTGTGGCGGGCAGCGGTGCTCGCAGGCCTCACGGGTCCCGAAACGGTTGGCATTCCCTCCACAGCCGCCGTAGACGAAGGGGTGACAGCCCTCTGTACCTCCGGCCACAGCCCGGTGGTACCAGCGCAGGGTGTAGGCAGTACAGGAGCCCTCGTCCAGTGGAAGTGAGCAGGGGTCTGGGGTCCACGGGGGGCAGGAGGTCAACAGGGATGGTGGCAGTCAGCGAGGGCCTGGGGTCTGACCAGGGCTCTGCAGGGACCAGCTTGGCCTTCCCCTCCCTGAGCCCCTCTGAGCCCAGCCACCATCCTCACCGTCGCCATCCCAAGGGGGCTCAGGGCCCTGGGAGTCCTCCACGGAGTACTCAGAGTACTCATACTCGTCGTCCTCGGGGGGCACTTGGTCTGCCACAAGGCGGGGCGGGGGATGTTGTGCTGTGAGGGGACTGCCGCTGGGCTAGGCTCCGGGTGCCCAACTCCAGCCCACGGTCTCCCACGTGTGTGCACGCATGTGCCCCGTGTGCAGGAGCAGCCGGTGGGTGCCCGTGCGCCACCCGCTCACGCCCCACAGGTCCAGTTGTCCTCACCTTCCTCCTCGGCGTGAGAGACCCGGAGCACGGGCACGGGGCGGCGCTGGCGGCTGGCGGTGTCCGCGGCGTAACTGGAGAGGGGGTCTGGGGCAAGGAGCAGGGAACAGGGGCACCGGGGTTGCTGGGGCAGCCGCCCCAGCCCAGCCCCTGCCGAGAGGACCAGGTGAGGGGCACGGCAGGGCCTGGGGTGAGGGAAGTTCCGGGAGCAGAAAATACCAGAAAACTACTCACGGGATCCAGACGCGATGAACTGGCCCTGGCAGGCTGGAGGGGGCAGAGGGCAGGGACAATGACAGAGGAAGCAGGAGACAGAGACAGAAAGAGGCGGGGCAACAGAGACACACGGGGGTAGAGACACAGAGAGGGCGACGGGGAGACAGACAGACAGACGGAGAGGAAGGCAGCAGAGACGGAGAAAGGGAGAGGGAAAGAGGAAGGAAGGCAGAGGAGAAACAAAGGACAAGAGAAGTTGGGACAGGTCAGCAAAGGGCAAGAGAGAGGGAGGGTGACAGCGACAGAAACGAGCACGTGAGACGAAGCGAAAGCAGGTGCAGACAGGACGGGAGGGACGGAGCTGTGCTGTCTGATGCCCCGAGTCGGGCCCAGAGGGGCAGCCCACCCCCACCTCCACCCCCTCCACACACGGCCGTGCTGGGCATCCAGAACCCCGCGTGGCCACCCACTTCCACCTGCCTCTCCGCGGGGGAAGCCCTGTCCTGAAGCACGTGCGTCCTCCTGTGTGTCCACCCCTGTCCACCCATCTCCTTGACTCCTTGCCGCCCATCAGTTCTAGGGACCCTGCCTGACCCTGTCTAGGGGTGCTGGGACGGCATGGGGCCTCACTCACCACAGTGCTGACTCATCTCCTGACGCACAAAGCCCCGAATGTCATCCTCCTGGGGGCACCAGACCACAGGGATCATGAAGAACCCACGGACCCCGGGGAGGACAAAGGGCACACGAGGTGGGGATGATGGAGGGACAGCATCAGGTCAGGGGTCAGGGTGCCGGGGCAGGAGGCAGGGCCCCAGCCCTCCCTCCCGGCGCACACTCACCGTCAGCGCAGCTTCGCCCTTCTCACCGCGGGGGCCAGCAGGTCCTGGCCGCCCCTATGTACAATGGTGGGACCAGGCTGTGACCTCTGATCTCGGGAACACCAGAGGTCGCCCCAGTCTCTGACCACAAGCTCAGGAATCCCCACTCACCTGTTCCCCTCTCTCTCCAGGGGTCCCAGGGGCGCCAGGGGCACCCACCACACTCTCTCCAGAGGGACCTCGCTCACCCTGTCAGGCACAAGGACCAGGGTCAGGGGTACGGGGGTCAGACGTAGGGCAAGTTAGGGACTATAGGTGCGGAAGTCGGGGCAGGGATATCGGGAGATGGGGACAGGATCAGAGGTCAGCGAGGTTGGGAGAGTCAGGGAGGTTCAGGGGTCAGGGTCAGAGTCAGGGCCCCTCACCTTCTGACCCTGAAGTCCTTCAGATCCTTTGGGGCCAACACTGCCAGGTGGCCCGGGGGGACCACTAGCACCATCATTGCCCCTGGGACCTGGGAGGCCCCCGATTCCTGGGGGCCCCTGGGGAGAAACAGGACAGGGTCATGATCAGAGCCCCCAAAGATGGAGCCGCTTCCAGAGAGCACAATCCCCTCAGTTCACCATGACCTTGGCCTCAACTTACCCGCTCTCCTTTCTCTCCCTGGTCACCCTTGTGTCCTGACTGTCCATCAAAGCCTCGGTCACCCTGGGAACAGAAAGGACTGTGGGAGACCCTCTGCCCTGGCCTCCCTCGGCTCAGCCACCATGAGCGCCCTGGCGCAGTGGCCACGCCCTTCCGCAACCCAGGCACCTGTGACGCTGCCAGCCTGGGACACTCCATCCACTGTGATCCCCAGGACCCCAACCCCACTACAGTACCCCCGACTCCACCTATTTTCCCACCCTGACCCGCTACCCCCTCCCCTGCCTGCCATAGACCTCCCATCCCTCTACCCTAAAGCCCACCGTGACCCTGACTCACCCGAAACCTCAAGACCAGCCCCACTCCCCGCCACTGTGTCCCAACCTCCACAATTTCCTTCACCTGAAACTCTCATGACCCTATCATGACCTTCCTTCCCCATCCTGACTCCCCTGTTGTCCACTACTGGGAAACCCCGTACCTTGGGACCGACCAGGCCCTCCTTGCCAGGGGCCCCTGCCTGGCCTGGCATGCCCGGCTCCCCCTGGAGAAGAGAAGGCACATGCTAGGGGCTGGTCTGCCCATCCTCCCCCAGTTCTGGGTGTGCCCGCACTCACCATATCTCCCTTGCGTCCTGCCAGCCCAGGGCGGCCCGGGGGCCCTGCTTCTCCCTGCAGGCATCAGGAGGAGGGGTCAGCCTGAGGCCTCAGGCCCTGCATCCCCCCCCATCCCCCCACCTCTGTACCTTATCTCCCTTCTCTCCATCCAGGCCACAGGCTCCCTTAATCCCCCGTTCGCCCTGAGGACAAAAGCAGTGGAAAGTGGCTTGTGGATACTTCACCCTATAGCCCCTGGGCCCTAAACCCCTCTCCAAACTGGTCTCAGACACTCTGGCCTCCCCGCTCCAACCTCAGACCTAGCATCGCCACGTTCAACTCTGGATACCCCAACCTCTGACCCTGGATACTGACCTCTGACCCCAGACACCTCACCCTCCAACACCAGGCCTCCTGACCAGGAAAAAGAAACCCAGCCCCCTTCCCACCTTGAGGCCCCGAGGACCCATAAAGCCCATCTCTCCTTTGTCTCCTCGGAGGCCAGGGACTCCGTCCTTTCCTGGGGGTCCCTGGGGGAGAGAGGTCAACGCGAAGTCAAGGAGTTGGTGAGGGGTCACAGGGACTCAGTCTGGATGTAATGGGTGGGGCAGGGTTTTCCATGGGGGCAAGGGTCACTACTGGCAGGGGGTCACCACGGGGTGGAACCATCACAGGGGTTACTGGGAAGGTGGGGGCCACTGGGCAACCTGACAACACCATGAGAGTACGGGGTCGCCACAGGGCGGATGGGGCCTGTGGGGTCAGGGCATCTCACCGGGTCACCAGGAATCCCTGCATCACCAGGCTCCCCCTATGGGAAACAGGGGAAGGGAGGTGGCTCTTCAGTGTGACCGTCTCAGGATGACTGACCCCTGCCGGCCTACCTGTCTATGCGCGGCCACCGGTGGCTCTGGGTCAGGCCCAGGCTATACACAGGTCCTGTGTGAACACACACGTGGCCGACACCCAGAGGACACTTGTGTGACTTGCCTTAGGTCCTGTGAGTCCACGGGTGCCCAGCAATCCAGCTGCGCCCTTGTCACCAGGCTCTCCCTTGCTGCCCTGAAGGAGTGACCAGGAGTGACCAGGAGAGGGAGTACCCGGCCCGGCTAGAACCTGCCAGCTGGGCCAGGGCTCTCCAGTGCCTTGGCTGCCCACCGTCCCTGTGGCCCCAGCCCTTCCAGCCCACCCATGCCATGGCAGGGTGGAGCTGTGGGGACTGTGGCCCATGGACTCGGTGACATGGTAACCCAGGTAACCCAGATTCCTGCCCCTCCCTCTTACCCCTGAGCCCCTAAATTTACCTGGACGGCCCCTAATCCCCAAGGAAACCCTTCCTGTCCCCAGAGCGCCCCTTGGGACCTCAGCTGAGGCTCCTAAGCCCCCTGTAGGGCCCCTTCTGCTCAGCTGCTCCATTGCTCACATGAAAGCCCTCCCCTCTGACTCCCAGAAAGCCAGGGCCCACTGTCCCCCCCATCCTCACAGCCTACAGGACTCACACAGGGTACCCCCACTTCCATGTACCTTCTCTCCAGGGTTCCCAATGTCTCCCCGAGGCCCTTTCTCGCCGTCTGCACCTCTCAGTCCTCGTTCACCCTACATCAGGGGTCAGGAGTCAGGGGTCAGGAGTCAGGGTCGGGAGCTGGAGACCCCTCACACTCTGAGGGTTTGAGCTCTCACATCTCCTGGCCCTGCCCCCATAGGAATCCCACACGCACCCAACGGAGACCCGGTCCACACGAGAGCAGACCCACTCACCATGTCCCCCTTGGCGCCCCGTGGCCCCGGAGGCCCCATAATTACAGCCGAGTCACCCTGAGTGGATGCGGGAGAGTCAGAGGAGTCAGGAGCACCCTAGTCCCTTGCCCCTGCCCTCCTCCATGTTCACGCTCACCTTGTCACCCTTTAGCCCTGCCGTTCCAGGGTCGCCCTATTGGATGGAAGAGTGTGAGTCTCACCCAAGTGGACGAGTCCACAAGTCCTGAATTACAAGCCTCCCCCACCCCACCCAATGGAGGGGCTGTTTCCCCATGTCCTTACCTTCTCCCCGTGCTCCCCCCGGCTTCCCGGGGGGCCCTGTGTAAGAGAAGAAGACTGTGAGCTAAGGGACTTTGGGGGGACTAGTGGGGAGACAGGTCAGGGCATGGCGGGGGACTGGGCAGCCCAGGGGAGCAGAGGAGACAAAGGACCACAGAGCAGACAGGGAGAACCAGAGGGCTGTGGGGGGCTGCAGGACGTCCCAAGGGTACAGGCCAGTCACACCACTGGTGCTTTCCCCAAGGGGACCCACCACGAGTCCTCGGGGTCCCTCCTGGCCAGGGTGGCCATCTTCACCCTGGATGGTGATGTTAAATTCATTGAATCAGAAGTTGGATTTAACAGGGAGATCAGTGATAAAGGGAGTCCCAGTGTGGCTCCCTGCAGTGGGCCGTGACTCCAGAGCAGGACGTACGTACCCGGACACCTGG
>PVJI01017559.1:0-35419 GCA_004026765.1 Micronycteris hirsuta
CTGGAAACAGCCCAAGTGCCCATCAGTGGATGAGTGGATAAAAAAACTGTGGTACATTTACACCATGGAATTCTGCACGGCTGTAAAAAAAAGTAGGATGTTTTCTTAAAGACTTTAACACATGGCCCAAAAATAGAGTGCAAACATTAATAGTATAAATTAATAATAGCAATTTTAATATTCAAAACTCCTTGAAAACACCAACTACAATTACTATTATATAGAGATAGCACCCTTTCTTAATTTATTTGGCATATAATTTAAGTGAACAAGTAAGTGGAAGTAAGAGAGTACCAATTACAGAAAAACTAAACCACTTGGCACATTCATTTTAATTGTTGAAACATTTCATATTTATATAAATTTGCTGAACTGTATAAAATGTAATGGCTTATTAAACCTTTCATACATTTGACTCTTTCCTCATTCTCTTGTAGCTGTGTTACATAAAACAGGAATTCTGCATCTGTTTATTCTTTCTTCCTCTCTGTCCCTCAGTATGAGCTACTTGTGGCAGGGATCATGCGTGCATCATTTTTCTGATGCTGTCACCTGTCAGGATCCAGCCGTTAGTATCCATACTTTTAGTGAAGGAGTTTATTTTTTAAACACCTAAGTGTCTACTATGTGCCATGTACTATTTTAAGTACTCTCTATATTAGTTAAAATAGTACCTATTTTTATTCTCACAACTGTATTAATTACCAGTTTCTGTGTAACACGTGACTCCAAAATTTGGGAGCTCATAGCAACAGCAGACATTGATGGTCTCACACAGTTGCTGCGGGGCAGGAACTAGGAACACCGTAGCTGGGTGGTTGTGGTTCCAGGGTCTTTCGTGAGGTCGCAGTCACGTTGGCAGCAGATGCAGCTGCAGCTACCTGAAGCCATGAGCAGGACTGGAAGAACAGCTTCCAAAGCGATTCACTCCCCAGCCTGACATTATTAGTGCCAGTTGTTAGCAGGAGGCTTCAGTTCTTAGTCTGCCAATCGTGAGTCCAGAGGGCTGTTACCTGTGCTTCTGACTGGCTATAAATTGGAGGTTCCCACCGCCCCTTTCTCAAGTTCCATTCATTTGCTAGAGTAGCCCACAGAATTCAGGAATAACAGTTTACTTACCAGATCATGGATTTATTATGAAAAGATACAACTCAGAGAGAGTCAGATAGAAGACATGCATAGGGCAAGGTGTGTGTGTGTGGCGGGGGGCGGCACAGCAAAAAGCTGTCAGGTCTTCTCCAAGGCACTGCCCTCACAGAAACCGTCACAGATTTACCCCCAGGAGCTCTCTGAACCCTGTCACCCTTCTAGATTCTTATGGAAGCTTCACAACACAGGCAAGTTTGATTGAATCATCAGTCATTGGTGATGCATTCAGTGACCTGTGCGGCGGTAGGGTGGGGCTGCCTGAAAGTTCCAACCTTCCAATGATGGTTGGTTCCCCTGGCAACTAGCTCCCATCCCTAGGGGCTCAGGTGTGGGTGAAAGGGGTTTGGTATGAATAACAAGACACACCTGTCGCCTTTATCACTTGGAAGCTATTTCAGGACCTGAGGAAAATACCCAAATATTCTATTTAAAAAGGTGCCCTTATTGTTCTAACTACTTAGTAAGCTCCAAAAGTTCTGAGAGCTACATGACAAGAACAGTTGTAAAGACCAAATATATATTTCATGTGATTACAACATCACAGGCGATCATTGTAGACCAACTTGAAGGCTGGGTTCCACCACAAAATATAAAGTAGGTCCTTTTGTTGTGCCCATTTTAGGAGAAGTGAGACACAGGAAAGTTAAACAATTTGGGTCATGTCGAAGCTTCAGTGAGAACACACACATGGTATAGAGCATTATGCAGCGCATACTAAGCATTCAATAAATATTGACTGTATTTTTTTTCTGTAAACCAAAACAATCGCCTTTGGCAGTTGTTTTTAAATTTTAATGGCTTAAGTTTTGGGTTCAGTTCTATGGAAAAATATTTCGTGGCTATTGAGAGAGCAAGCTGGCAGATGGCGTGTATTGGTTTTCTACTGCTGCTGGAATGAGTTAGCGCAGACTTCGTGGTTTCGTACAACACAAACATATTATGCTGCAGTTCTGTAGGTCAGAAGTTTGATACAGATCTTACTGGATTTTAGTTGGCAAGTTCACATTCATTCTAGAGGCCCTAGGAAAACCTATTTATTTCCTTTTCCAGGTTCTTGATGCTGCCTGAGTTCTTTGGCTCACGACTATGTTCTTTCATCTTTAAAGCCAGCAGAGTAGCATCTTCTGATCTCTCTCTCACCTTTCTAGCCTCTGCTTCCTGGGCTCCATCACTGCCCCTGCCTTTTCTGATCTTTGTGTCTCCCTCTTATAAGGACCCTTGCGATCACATTGGATCCACCATCAGCCAAGAGTTGTAATCGCATCTCCGAAGTGACTTTCGTCATGTAAGATAACCCTCACAGGATCCAGGGATCAGGTCATAGATGTATCCGGGAGGCTGCTATTCAGTCTACCACATGATGAGTTCCTTTTGGAACCAAAGATTCTGTTATTACCACTGACCCCTCTTGGGCAGTGGAGGGGAAATTGAGTCTATCTGCCCCTCTCTTGGGGGTGATTTTAAAGTTTGTTCTCTTAATTTTGTGAAAATGGTCTAAACCTCCTCTGGCAAAGAATGGTGGGAAGCACGCCTGGAATCACACTGGACCAACTGAGTTCTTGTACACACTTTGCCTCTTTCTCTCTGTGAGACCGAGGGCAAATCATAGAGCATTAAAAAAAAAACACACCCATTTAATTATCTGGTGGCCAAAAGTACCTGTCTTGCCTACTTCATAGGATTACTGTGTTCATCAGTTGAATAATAGGAAAGGACATGCTATTTGAGGGATTTGCCTTAGTGTAGTGTGGGGAAGGAATTTTTCTCTACCATTTCTTCTGGCTGGTCTAATAATGAAATCAATATGAAACAGATTAACAAGAAAAAAATAAGCAAATTTAATTGTAAGCATACATATAGGAACCTCACGTGAGAGGTTCAGAGAAAGAGAGGGAACGTGAGGTGTGCCGTGACATTCTGAGCTAAGGATGAGGTAGGGTGCCTGGGCCTTCAGAGGGAAGGTCATTCACAGGATGCTAATAAGAGCAGATGTTCAATAATTAGAGTGTTCAGTAATTTTATGCCCTACAGATAGGTCTGGCAAAGCCCCTAATTTAAATTTTTTAAGGGAGAGATAAAAGTTCCTCTGGAGCCCATAGGGTCTTAGACTGTCCAGGGAAGACTGTCCTGAACTCCTTCAGCAGAACACCTGGAGAGGGCAGATCAGCGAGGCCAAGGCTGTCTTTTTTTCCCTTTTAAATATTTTTTTGTTTATGTTATCACAATATCTCCATTTTTCCCTCTTTGCCCCCCTCCACACAGCCCGCCCCTATTCCCACAGTCAATCCCCGCACCGTTGCCCGTGTCCATGGGTCATGCGGGTATGTACTTTGACTTCCAAGGACCCTCTCCAGAGCGCCAGTCCCACACCCTCTCCTGTCCGAGGCCCACACCCTCCTTACTGCCAGTGTGGTTCCATGCCCCTCACAGATAAAGCCAGCATTGCTGTGAACACAGGGAAGAACAAATTCAGACATTCTTTTTATGTTTTTTTATTTTTTAAAAAAGATTTTATTTATTTTTTAGAAAGAGGGGATAGGAGAGAGAAAGAGAGGGAGAGAAACATCCATGTGTGGTTGCTGCTTGTGCACCACCTACCAGGGGCCTGACCCACAACCCAGGCATGTGCCCTGATGGGGAATCGAACCAGCAACACTTTGGTTCTCAGGCCGGCACTCAATCCACTGAGCCACAGCAGCCAGGGCAAATTCAAACATTCTGACGTTCTGAGGGTCTCTGTGAATGAATGGGCAGGACTATGAGGGAGGGACGTTTTGTTCCGTGCCCTTAAGAGTTCCACCATTTCTACTCTAGAGTGAGATGGAACACTGGAGATATTTTCCAATAAAAAAGAGATGTATATCCCTCATGATCTTTCATGCTCTCATAAAAACAAAGGTAGGCTTTAATATGTGAGGCTGGGATTAAATAGCACGATGTTCAAGTTAATATGTAGCCTTTATATGCAGTCAGGGAGGGTCTTAAGAGTTGAGAATTCCTCTGACTTGGCTTTTTATTCATTTGTGTGTCTGTCTGAGACGTAGACATTTGGGGACCAATGGAGACATGTTACGTAATGGGTGGTCACAAACATGGAGGGGGTATCCTTGAACATGACACTTATAATTCATGCCATTCCTTCTTTCCTAAAAATGTCTTTGGGCTGTTTTGGGTGCACCTGTGTCAGGGCCCCGAAAGGACACTAGGACTTTCACTTAGTAATGCATTTGGAGCCCACGGATACAAGTAAAAACAGCCTGGTCTACCCCCACTTTCTTCCCTAAACAATTGTTTATACAGTGATGGCCAGGGACCCTGTCATCTGAAATAATGAGCTGATAGGAGTTAGGGGATGGTCAAGGAATCAGAGTGCCGAGGATGGGGAGCACACCCCAGAAGTCCTAAATTTAGATCATTAAAGCTTGGAGCTTTAAAAGGTGCTTTTTACCTTTTTTAGCCAGGGTTTGCTTTTCTTAAAATCATTATTGATTTGTCTCAACAATCAGTTCATTTTCCATCACTGCTGTTTTTTTCTACCCATGAATTCATTTTGCTCCAAGGTGCTGTGCAGTTGGAGCTTGGAGACTCCTCCCAGCAATGTGCCTGTCTTCCAGACTACCAGCCACACACACCATGGTGACATCAATCAACCCATGGGAGGCTACAGATGACTTCAGCCTTGACCCAATCAGTGTCTTTTTTTTAAGCTTTTATTTATCTTTAGAGAGAGGGGAACAGAGGGAGAAAAAGAGGGAGAGAAACATCAACATGTGGTTGCCCATCACATGCCCTCTACTGGGGACCTGGCTAGCAACCCAGGCATGTGCCCTGACAGGGAATCGAACTAGCGACCCTTTGCTTCTCAGTCTAGTGCTCAGTCCACTGAGCCACACCAGTCAGGGCCCCAATCAGTGTCTTTTAACAAAGGACACAATACTTTGAATTTCTAGTAAACAAGTTGGATTTTTGCCTTATGCTCCTTGAAGTATAGATTTCACAGAACTAGACCTCGTTCAAAGAGGGGAATGATTGCCTGTCCCGAAGAGAGGTCAAGGAGACTCCTACACCACTCATTTGTCCTTCCACACAAAGGAGCGGGAGGAAAGTCCCAATCTGCCTAATCTTGAGCAGTCAGATAGAGATGTGTGGGAAAAAACACTGTTCTTTTCAAAGCTCTCCTTTCATATTGAACATCAGCCCTCATTTTTTCGGGAGCAAAGTAATCTCGATGAGAGTTATCTTGACTCTTTGATTTTTTCCCCTCTTTACACTGCCTCACTTCAAGACATTTTGGTATTCATTAACACTTCTCTTTCATACAGAACAGAGAAAATAAAAGATTTTGCTAGACACAGGCATCTCCACTCTCTTTTCAAGATAATTGATGTATATGCTGATATAAGATATTCATTTAATCTCTGTACCTCATATATTATTGTTTGCATAGAGATTAAAAAAATTAATCAGCTTTCTTTGATTCAGCACTCAGCATAATTAACTGGTTTGTATTATTTGCAAGAATTCTAATGTATCTGCTAAGTAATCCATCTCTAGCTGTGGCATTCAAAAACTCTTAAGCTTGAGATGCAGACTTTAGTTTCTAGGACCAAAAGACCAGCTTTCTTCACTAGAGGTATAAGTCTTTTCAATGGCTGAAGTGATTGGCCTGTCAAGCCATTGACATGTGTGTTAGGTAAGGGATGATTCCATTGGATCTGCAGCATTAGGGACCTCATTACAGATGTACTATGACAGAGATTCCCTGCTATATAAATAAGGTCAAGGAGGTAGTGGGGGGCACAGGGAGGTCAGAGTGCTGTGCATAGATGGGATCTTTGGAGCATAACTCCCTGGAGGCTCCAGTCCAGGACTCAGGCTCTGGGTTGTGTGGCTCTGGCACAGGAGACCATTCTTACCCCCTCTGAGCTCAGCCCATGCTGCTCTCCCAATGACAGACTCATTTGTCCCACTATTGCCTGGAAACCACACCCTGCTGAGCTTGTTTCTGCAGAGGGGCTGGCTGGCGGGAGTTAACCTGAACCTGTGGTGAGCTCCTTCTGGGGTAGTTAGGGTTGGAGACTCAGGCAGAGACTGATTAGTATGGCTCTGAAGTAGGGGCTGCTTTCTCCCCTTTAAGTACCTGACCATGCTGCTCACAAGCAGGACACTCACAAGTCTTGTCCTCCTGACCCTGATCACCCTGCCTATAGAGATTCTCCTTGTGGAAGTCTATGGGTTGCAGCCAGCCTGGGCCCACTCTGCAGTCTTTCTTTGGAAGGCTCTTGAGGAAGACCAGGCAACCTCAGAGGGTGGTGGACCTCAGGGTGCATTGCACCTTTTACTGATCTGTTCCTGACTCAGAGCTGGAGGAAGGTGACCCTTGTTCACAGCTTGGCCCCTCTCATGCACACCCAGGCCCAGGAGGGGCAGCCATGAACAGTGAATTGCACGGTAGCTTCCAATGGGTATCCCAAGCTGGTTACAAGCAGTGTATGACATCGACCTGCATCAGAACGCCACCCAAGTGGACCCAGAACCAACACAACAGTGGTGGGCTTCCAACCATATCAGAGCTCAACCCAGCTAACCACACAAATGGCACACCCAAAGGGAGATGTAGCAGACACCAGACCCTGGTAGAAGCAACTCCACCGCAGAGGGCAGCCCCCATACAGAGGCTCATATACTGTATGGGATCTACCTTATAGTCTGCTAGCCTGAGGGTTAACCCCACCCACAAATGGGCCAACAGCATGAAAGACTCAACTGCAAGAGAAAGGCACAATAACTCACACAAGAGACATTCCTGGAGAACCTAGCCCATGTGATATGGAAAATTGTCCCACTGAGCCCCACAAGACATTTACAACATAAAACTACCACAACAACTTTCAGAGTAATAGCAGATCTGCTTGATATACAGAGACAAAAGAAAAGGGCAGACGAAATGGAGAGACGAAGAAACGTGCTACAAGAGAAATCCCCAGAAAAAATGAAATGGAAGCCACAAAGATACCAGGTGCAGAGTTCAAAACAATGGTTATAAGGATGCTCAAGGACCTTAGTGGGAGAATGGTTGATCTCAGAACTTAAACAAAGGGATAGTAAGCATAAAACAGACATAGAAACCATAAAAAAGAACCAGTTAAAAATGAGGAACACAGTATCTAAAAGAAGAATACACTAGAAGGAGTCAACAGCAGGCTAGATGAAGCAGAGGATCAAATCAACAACTTTGAGGACAAGAAAAGAGAAAACACCCAAGCAGAGCAGGAAAAAAAGTTAAAAAATTTTTGAGGAAAATCTAAGAAACCTCTGAGATAACATCAGGTATAACAGTAGCTGCATTATAGGGTACCAGAAGAAGAGAGAGAAAGCAAGGGATTGAAAACCTGTTTGAAGAACTAATGGCTGCAAACTTTCTGAAGCTAGTGAAGAGACATACAAGTCCAAGAAGCATAGGCAGTCCCCAGCAAGATGAACCCAAAGAGGCCCACACTAAGACACATCATAATTAAAATGGCAAAGGTTAAAGATAAAGAAAATCTAAGAGCAGCAAGGGAAGGACTCCCATAAGACTCTCAACTGATTTCTCCACAGATGCACTTCAGGCCAGGAAGGATTGGCATGAGATATTGACAGTAATGAAAAGCAAGGACCATCATTTAAAATTGAAGGCAAAATATAGAGCTTCCCAGACAAGAAAAAGATAAAGGGTTCATCACCACCAAAATAAGTATTACAAGAAATGTTAAAGGGCATTCTTGAAGAAGAAGGAGGAGGAGGAGGAGGAAGAATAATTAAGGTATAAAAATAAAATGGCAATAAACAAATACCCATCAATAATTACTTTAAATGTAAATGTAGCAATCAAAGACATAGGGTAGCTGGATCAAAAACACAACCCATATGTATGCTGTCTACAAGAGACTCATTTCAGAATAAAAGATGCAGACTGACAGTAAAGGAATGGAAAAGATATTGTATGCAAGTAAAAAGAAACAAAAGGCGAGGTTGCAATATTTATATCAGACAAAATAGACTTAAAAACAAAGGCTATAACAAGAGACAAAGAAGGGCAATACATCATGCTAAAGGGATCAGTCCAACAAGAGGTATAACTGTTGTAAATATATATGTACCCAGCACAGGAGCACCTACATATATAAAGAAAACCTTGGTTGACATAAAGGGAAAGGTTGACAGTAATAGAGTTATAGTAGGGGATTTTAACATTTCATTGACATCAATGGGTAGATATTCCAGACAAAATCAAAAAGGGGATGGCAGTCTTCAACAGCATACTTGGTCAGATGGATTTAATTGATATAATTGATATTTACAGAGCATTTCACCCCAAAGCAGCAGATTATGCATGCCTTTTAAGCGCACATGGAATGTTCTTTAGGATAGACAACATGTTAGGACACAAACCAAGTCTTAAAAAATTCAAGTAAATTGAAATCATATTAAGCATCTTCTCTGACCTCAATGGTATACAACTAGAAATCAATCAAAAGAAAACACAAACACGTGGAGGCTAAATAAGATGTTATTAAACAATGAATGGGTCAACAGTGAGATCAAGGAAGAAATCAAAAGTTACCTTAAGACAAATAATGAACGTACAACAACCCCAAATCTATGACAGACAGAGAAAGTAGTTCTAAGAGGGAAATTCATAGCAATACAGGCCTACCTCAAGAAGCAAGGAAAATATCAAATAGACAGTCTAAACTTATACCTAAAAAATAGAAAGAAAAAACAACAAACAAAGCCCAAAGTGAGTAGAAGGAAGAAAATAATAAAGACCAGAGGAGAAATAAATGAAGTGAGACTAAAAATAACAATACAAAAGATCAATGAAACCAAGAACTGGTTCTTCAAAGAGATAAACAAGATGACAAACATATAACCAGACTTACTGAGGAAAAAAGGGAACATCCAAATAAAATCAGAAGTGAAAGGGAAGCAACAACTGACACCCCAGAAATATACATACTGTACAAAAGTATTATGAAGAACTATATACCTACAAATTGGACAACCTGGACAAAATGGATAAATTCCTAGAGATATACAAATCTAGCATGCATTTATGACAAAAACTCTTGCAAAATGGGAACAGAATTATCATACCTCAACGTATAAAGGCCATATGTGACAAACCCACAACCAATATCATACTTAATGGGCAAAAACTAAGTGTTTCCCCTAAGATCAGAAACAAGACAGAGATGTCCACTTTCACCTCTTACTCAGCGTCGTACTGGGAGTTATCACCATAGCAACTGACAGGAAGAAGAAATGGGCATGCAAAGTGAAAAGGAAGAAGTGAAACTGTCGCTATTTATAGATGACATGGTACTGTATACAGAAAACTCAAAAGACTCCATCAAAAAACTACTAGAATTGATAAATGAATTCAGTAAAATAGGATACAAAATTAATTTTTATAAATTGGTGGCATTTTTATATACCAATAATGAACTATTACAATGAGAAACTGAGAAAACAATCCCACTGACAATGGCAACAACCAAGAAATGAGGTACCTAGGCATATATTTAACCAAGGAGGTAACAGACCTACTAGGAAAATTATAAGATACTGAAGAAAGAAATTGATGAAGATACAAATAAATGGGGAATGCACTGTATTCATGAAGAGTTAACATCATTAAAATGTTAATACTACCCAAAGCAATCTATATATTCAGTGCAATTCCTATCAAAATACCAATGGTGTATTTCACAGAAATAGAACAAATATTCCAAAAATTTATATGAAACCGCAAAAGATCCCAAACAGACTCAGTAATCTTGAGAAAATAGAAAAACATTGGAGGTATCATGTTACCTGATGTCAAACTATACTGCAAGGCCATGATCTTCAAAACAGCATGGCACTGACATAAAAACAGACACAGATCAATGGAACAGAATAGAGAGCCCCAAGATAAACCCACACCATTATAGTCAATTGATATTTGACAAAGGAAGCAAGAATGTACAATGGGGTAAAGACGGTCTATTCAATATATGGTGTTGGGAAAATTAAACCGATACATGCAAAAAGAAAAATAAAAAAGAAACTAGATCACCTTCTTACTCCTACAGAAGAATCAACTCCAAATGGGTTAAAGACCTTAATGTTAGAATCAAAACCATAAAAATCCTAGAAGGAAACGTAGGCAGTAAAATCTTGGACATTTCTTATAGCAGTATTTTTTCTAATATATTGCCTTGGGCAAGAGACACAAACAAAATAACAGATGGGACCACATCAATCTAAAAAGTTACTGCACAACAAAGGAAGCCATCAACAAAATGAAACAACAGCCCACTGCATGGGAGAGCATATCTACCAATGATGCATCTGATAAAGGGTTAGTAGCTATAATTTATGAAGAACTCAAAACCAAAAACCCCCAAACAATCCAGTTAAAAAATGGGCGAAGGACCTGAATTGACACTTCTCCAAAGAGGACATACAGGTTGCCAACAGACATGAAAAGATGCTCAACATCACTAATCATCAGAGAAATGCCAATGAAATCCACAGTGAGATATCACCTCGCACCTGTCAGAATGGCTGTCATCAGTAAATACCCAAAAGACAAGTGTGGGGAGGATGTGCAGAGAAGGGAACAACACTTTTGCACTGTTGGTGGGAATGCAGACTGGTGCAGCCATTGTGGAGAGCAGTATGGAGTTTCCTCAGAAAATTAAATGCAACTGCGTTATGACTAATGGATTTCGCTTCTTGGAATATATCTGAAGAAACCCAAAACACTGATTTGAAAGAATATGTGCACCCCTATGGTCATTGTAGCATTATTTATAATAGCTAAGATACGGAAGCAGCCCAAGTGTCCATCAGTAGATGAGTGGATAAAAAAAGCTGTGGTACATTTACACAATGAAATCTACTCAGCTGTAACAAAGAAGGAAATCTTCTATTTTGTGACAGAATGGATGGACCTAGAGAGTATTATGCTAAGTGAAATAAGCCAGTCAGAAAAAGAGAGATACAGTGTGATCTCATTTATATGGAGAACCTATTTAACAAAATAGAAACAGAGACTCATAGATAGAGAACAGACTGACAGCTGTGACAGGGGAATGGGGCTGGGGGGCTGGGTGAAATAGATGAAGGAATTAAGCCAAAAAAGAACACCCCTCTTAGGAACAGACAATAGTATGGTGATTGGCAGATGGGGGTGTGGGGTGCAGGTATAAGAGGGTGCATGTGAGGTAAATGGTGATGGAAGGAGACTTGACTTTGGATAGTGAACACACAATACAATATACAGATGATGTATTATAGTATTGTACACTTAAAACTCATATAATTTTATTAACCAATGCAACCCCAATAAATTCAATAAAAAATAAAAGTAAATATGGTCAAGGGGCCTTTACATTAAAACCAAAAGAATGAACTCGCAGTATAGCAGGATTCCTCCTGTACTTATTTGCTGGGTTGTTTTTAGTTTTGTGCTTTATAATTGTTCAATTTTAAGTTGTAGAGTCAAAGTATGCAAAGGACTTGCCTACAGTACAGCAGCTTGGAAGGACAATATGTACGTGTGCACTCACACATATAAGGAGAGTCAGGGCCGTTCAAGGGGTTGAGGAGGAGAAAAAGTCACTGATGTGGGCGCTGAGCCTGAGTCCCAAGGCAGTTCCTGGAGCAAACCCAGCTCGGGGAGAAAACGAGGACGTCACATACGGTTTGGCACAAAGAGGAGGTGCACTTCCGTGATTGACTGTGGAGTGCAGCATGCCGCATGCATGTAACTTAGAATCCTATGTATCCTTGCCAAGAATTCAAATTGTCACATAGAAATTGGAAACTACCTCTGACAAGGTGAGAGGGATACACTTACTAACACTCCATTCATGTAGAGCAGCAATGTGAAATAAGCCACCATCTCAGGTGGTTTAGAATAAGATGGCAGCCCTGACCTGATGATCACACACCTGTCTCTCAAAGACCCGGTCTCTTGGGAAGAGTATAAGCAATATTTGCCTGGTAACGTTTGGGAATGGGGTGTCTTCCTCATGGTTTTACCTTGAGATTAAATCATGAGATGGACAAAATTCATTCATTCTCCTTTTCCTCCGTTCAACAAACATTTACCCTGTCCTTACTAGTTCATAGCATAGCACCAAGCATGGAGGGTTACAGAGGGCAAGTTGCATAAACTTGCCACTGCCCTCAGGGAGCACACTCATTAAATAAATGTCTAAGTTCTAAGAGCAATTGCTTGGCAAATAAGAGGCTCAACAAATACTATTTTCTTTACTTTCTCAATATTTAAAAATAATCTGAGATATGTCTCTTATTTTTGATGTTTTAAAATTGCAAAACTGTGAGTTACCCTTGATGTATGAAAATGAAATGTTTCTTTTATTCACTCTATAAACAGTTACTGAATGCCTGTTGTGTGACTATGGCATTATTACTAGTACCTTTGTGAAATACAGTCTGATACTTTATTTAAATTCACAGTGTGTCTACTGTGTACCGGCACAATTGAGTGATTAAGGGGATAAAAAGCTATTTGAAATGGTTTCTGGCCTTAAAATAATCTCTTCTAGTGTTGTGCAGAATTTTGTCGAGTTGCCAGGAATTTTGTGTTTTGACTCTAAAAGAGCACTCCTGACCTGTTCCTCATCTTTAATGTCCCTTGTCAGGGCCCCTGCCCTTGTTCTGTGTCAGACGTGATGGACTTGTCTGCTGGATCCGTGGGCCGGAAGGGGTTTCCTGGTGAGAGGTCTTAACCCATTCCCCAGACCAGGTAAGCACTTGCTAATCCATGAGACTTCTAAAGAAACTACCCAAAGGCAAATCCTGACTCTAAGGTAAGTCGCTGCATTTCATTATAAATACTTCTCTAAGGTGCATCTTTCTGGTTTGATTATAACCGGGCAATGTTACCTGGACTGCTTTTATAAGCCTATGTAACTGAGAATTGCAGCAGAGAACTTAGATTTGCTTTATTGGTGGTGATACAGAAGGAGACGGGGAATGCGAATGCTGAAAAGCTCGAACTCCCTGTCTGCCAGTTGGCACTTGGTTTTAAAGGGTGAAATTGGGTTAGGGGTCTTCAGTGCAAGATCAGTTCTTAGGCATCTTCTGATTGGTTGGAGCTGGAGTAACAGATATTTTAGGAGTTCCAGTCATCAGTCCTCCAGCTGGTGTGGTGATTGATGTGATGGTGGCCAATGAGAGTCAGCCCTTCTATAAACAGGGGAGGTTTTGTAAAAATGACTCAAGGTTTGTGTCAACATGTTATTTGTAATTCTAGAGGGGGGACTAGTGCCCCAAGACCAAGATTTATGTCTGAGAAAGTTGATTTACGTGAATGTAAGAAAAGGGTCTGGTTTCTTGCAAGCAAGAAACTTGGGGATGGGTGGGGGCTTTGTCAAGAAGGGATTCTGGCTTAGTTTCACCTGGCACCTGGGATCAGGTAGGGCATGGTCCCTCTTTGTTGAATGGAGGAAAAGAAGAATACACGAATTCTGCTCATCTTAGAATACATGTGGTATTTTGAAAACCACACACACACACACACACACACACAAATAAAGTGGAAGACCCTCCCTCGTGCAGTCCACGCTGACTTCTCAAGAATACCAAGCTCTTCTGATGACTGTGCCTCATTGCATTCTGATGATCCTTTTCTGGGAGCAAGTTACACAGCTTACAGGTTACAATGTAGCTGAGTTAAATGGAAATTCTGTTCTCTTACATTTGGGAAATAATAGGGTTAAACCATATTAGCGAGATTACTTTTAACTGTAGGACTTCTCGGGGCGTTACTACTGACTGACTGCATGGTGAATCTCTCAGGAGATGTGACGTGTGGTATTTTCTCTTTTTTAAGTATATTTATTGATTATATGCTGTTACAGCTGTCCCAATTTTTTTCCTTTTGTCCCTCTCCACCCAGTACCCCCTTCCTGCCAGCAATCCCCCCACCTTAGTTCATGTCCATGAGTCATGCATGTAAATTCTTTGGCTTCTCCATTTCCTATATTATTGTTAACACCCCCCTGTCTATTTTGTTCTCACCAATTATGCTTCTTGATCCCTGCACCATTTCCCCCATTCTCTCCCTTCCACTCCCAGCTGATAACCCTCCAAATGATCCCTGTGCCTATCATTCTGTTCCTGATCTGGTTGTTTGCTTCGTTTGGTTTTGTTTTTATTTTTTACATTCAGTTCATAGTTCTGAGTTTGTTGTCATTTTAATGTTCATAGTTTTGATCTTCTTCTTTTTCTTAAATTAGTGCCTTTCACGTTTCATGTAATAACAGCTTGGTGATGATGAATTCCTTTAGCTCTACCTTGTCTGGGAGGCATGTTATCTGCCCTTCCATTCTAAATGGTATTTGACTTTTGGATTCTTTTCTTCTGCAAACTTGAGGTCTCCAACACACTGCTTGAGAAGCACTGTGTCTGGCTGTTGTAAGTAAGAAACACAATTCTCCCAATGGGAATGAGGTACAACTGAGATCAGTTTCACTTTTTGCTACATTCCTGCTAAGGAGAACTCAACGGTCGACTATGGTCTTCAAAGAAAGAAAAGCTAATCGAATGTTAACTCTGGTAAGTGGTAGGAAATGAGCTCCCAAGTGTTAAGAAAAGCCAGATAGCCTCCCAGCAGCATTCTCTGCACATGGCCGACCTCAAGGCCAAGTTGAAGCTGCCAGCCGAATGCCTGGGGTGATTCCCGTGGAAGCAGATGGTGCCGCCTGGAGACAGTTGTCCGCAGCTTGGCATCCGGGCTCGTGAGTGCTGTCCAGCTGAGGACCGTTTGGGCAGAATGCTGGGTGACGGGCTTCCCGCTGAAACCCATTAGCACAGCACATCCCTCTTTTCCTTAAAAAGGGATTTGTACTTCCTAAAATCATGTCAGAAATACCTGCCCATGAAAATGCAAGGCAAATTATGTCCTTTGAAAGAACAAACTTAAGGACAGAAAAGTATTAATAAAGATGGAGGTCCCTTCCATAATGTCACAGCCATTTAGTGAAAGCTGATGCTAGGACCTTGTACCCTAGTACCAGCCCTGGAATACATGGTGGGGAGGGTTCCCCCTTGGGGTCCCTACCATAATACCTTCTGAGTGACGAGGCTTATTTTCTGGACCAACTTGTAGTGAGGCACCTCTAAGACTTCCTCTTGACTGGGCCTTGACTTTGGGCTTCTGTGTCTGTCCCTCCCAAGTCCAGTTTTAGCAGGAATCCTGCTGAGTCAGTTCAAAGAGAACGTCCCACCCTGATTTCTTCTCACCCTCTGTATCCAAGAAAATCCCTCAGTCTCCACCCTTGATATTTGGTCACTCTGGCCTACCCTCAACAAGAATCCTATTATGTTGATTTAGCAAAAATCTCCCTTCTCTCTCTTTTTTTTTTTTTTAAGATTTTATTTCTTTATTTTAGAGAGAGGGGTAGGGAGGGAGACAGGGAGAGAAACAGCAATGTATGGTTGCCTCTCACATGGCCCTCACTGGGGACCCAGCCTGCAACCCAGGCATGTGCCCTGACTGGGAATCGAACCGGGACCCTTTGGTTCCCAGCCGCGCTCAATCCACTGAGCTACACCAGCCAGGGCAAAATCTCCCTTCTCTTGATGTCTTCTCTTAGTAACTTTCCATCCACCGACCCCTCACTTTACTTCTTAGCTGTAAATCCCCGCTTGCCCTTGTTGCATTTGGAGTTGAGCCCAAGCTCTCTCCCCTATTGCAGTAGTCCTGACTAAAGTCTTCGTTATCGTTACCCTTTCAACAAGTATAAGAATATTTTTTTTCTTTAACATTAGACATGCTTTTTCTACTATGTAGCTCTCTGCTTGGGATCCTTTGTGCTTAGTTATAATTAGCGAAGGTGAAAAAGTGGATGTTTTGAGAAAGCACTCAGAAGGAATGGCCTGAGCAGAGATGTTCATTTTCTCTTTGGCTGATTTATAAACAGCTACAACTTCAGTACAATGGGAGGCAAGAGAGAAGATCAACAGGAGGTGAGAGAAGGGACAGTTCCTAAATTATGCCCACAGCAGAATGCCTATAAATACATAATATTATAAATATGGCCTATCATTTCCATAACTTAATTTCCCAATGACTTTTCAAAATTAAGCTCAATGTTAAAATAAAATTAAAAAATTTATAGAAAGAAATGATAAATATTTCCATAAAAATTCCTTCTTAGGCCTCCTCTAAATAGACATAAAACTTTTATGTAGTTCTTCTAGTTATACCTAAAGAAATCAGACATCCTAGTTTGTCCAGAGCACTGAACAAATTGATGGTCCAATCTGGACAGTTGTCCCAGAGTACGGTCTGCCTTAGCATTTGTCTTAGACAAAAATCTCGTTTGGATTGTGAGGTACATGAACCCTGGCTCCCTGCCTGCTGTCGGATACACCCAGATGTGGCAGTGTGTACAGCTGTGTGAACTCTCACTCTTCGTCAATAACTCTGTCAGATGCTTCTCATGCCCTGCCTTGTGTTCTCTTGGCTTCAAATGTCTTCTGAGCCTTTGGCCACCTGGTCACCCAGCCTCCTGTGAAGCCAAATGTGTGTGGTGCCTCCCAGCTGCATGTGAAGCAATTGATTTTCCTTGAGTGCAACCAAATGGTGCCTTTCCTGCCGGCATCTTCCACTCTCTCCTCCTGCTCTGAGTTCTCCCCGTGGCACTTGAGGAATGAGACTTTGCGAAGCCCTTGGGCCCCCTTGCATAGGCAGTGTGGAATGCGGGATGTTTTTACCTATGTACCTGATATTGACCAATGCAGGGACAGGAGCACGCGAATCAGTTAAGATTCTGAGACCCAGTAGTTGATAAGATTCTGAGACCCAGTAGTTGATAAGATTCTTGGCAGATAATTCCAGGAGATGGAGCAACCAGTGCACATGATATACCAAGTGGTGCCCAGCTTGATAACGCTGCTATTTACTCTCCGCCTTTTCCTGCTTCATCCTGGTTTTCCTTCACTTTTGTTTCCTGGGATGGAAGGTTCTCAGAAAATAGCAGAATGAAAAACCACATAAGGTTTTGCTTTGGGCTCTGGTTTCTGAGGAACCCATGCTAATAAATGTAGTCATAAATCTTTCAGCTCCACACCTCCCTTTTCATTCTTCCTGGAGATTCTGGGGATGGGACTCTGCAAATTACATTTCCCAGACTGCTTTGCCAGTTTGCATACACTTTCTGCCAGTAGGAAGCCTGGAGGGCAATGTGAAGTTGAAAAAAAAGAAGCTGGGAGAAAAGATACCTTTTTTTTTTTTTTCCCCTTCTTTCTGTTTTTGACAGTCTGGCCACAGCAGAGGCAGTGAGAAGACCCCGGCCTCCAGCTTCATTTGCTGTTCCCCAAACCGGCCTCGGGTGCACAGAGGCGGCAGCTGCAGCTGGGTGATAGCCCGTTCTGAGCGCCCCCTCCAAGCTCTGGGGTGCCAGGCTCCTGCAATTGCTCCTCTTCCCTTACCTAAGGGCAGTCTTAGGGGGGAAGCAGTTTTCTCCAGTTTTTATCTGTTTTGTTTCAGATGATTTGTGTGAGGATTAAATGAGTCAATACACAAACGTCAGATTCTCAGGATGTACAATAGATTCTACAAAATCGTGGGAACGCTAAATTAGCAAATACTGAACCACGGCCCCTAAAGGAAATATGCACACAACACACTTCTCTCACATAGATTATAATCTTAAATCCTAAAAATAATTCGTCCTAGTAGGTTCTAGTTGATTTTACGAGAGAGAAAATGAAGAACAAATGAGTGGTTTGCCTTGACTTACCCTAAGGCCATAGACAGTTGCTATGGTTGTGACTCATTCCCTCCCATTGACTCCCAAGTCGGAGCTTCCCCAGCGACTTCACACTGCCCCCTACTGTCTCCGTCCTCTGCCTGCTTCCTTCTGAGAGCTGACAAGAATGCTGAGGTACAAATTTCAGGCACTTTATATTTCTGCTGCTCTGCACATGTCTGCAAATGGCCTTCAAGGCACCAGGAGTATTGGATTTGGGGTTATAGATAAATGTTATTGAATAGCAGTAAGTACGGAATCCCTGAATAATGAAGGTCGGCTATAATTAATTTAGAACCTTACTTGGTGCACAGCAAGTATTCAATTAATGTTCACTGGTACCTTGTTATCTCCATTTTACAGTTGTGAAGTTTAGTCCATGTAATTTGTGTGTGGTAGGGACAGAACTAAATTCTTGCCTTGGTTCATCTGATTTCAACACATATATTTTCAATCATTATGTTGTATCATTTCCAACTTCCTCAAAAATTCTTAGTTGTAACTTTTAGTGACTATATAACATTTTATCATTCTGATATATAATGATATTCTCAAACTATTGTGGTAATATTAAAGACATAGGTAGGTTTCTATTTTTTATGTCACAATTCTGCAGTGAACTTCTGTATGCTTCTATCATTTTGCTTCTGCTGAAATTCTCAGGAATAATAATCTGGCACAAGTGATATAAATATCTTTAGGGTTTCTGCTACATGCTGTTACTTTGTTTTCCTCAAAGGGGTTGTTCAGTTAACTCCACCAGAATTTATTCAGTGTATCAGTTTCACCAAAATAACACCAGGTAGTCTAAAATTGTTTCTGTTAACAGTATAAAATTATTCCTTGAAGTTGTGTTAATTTTCATTTCTCCAAGATGGAGGAATGTCTTCCCATATATTTTTTATATTTATATTTGAATTAGCTGTGATATCTTTCCTTGAATGTTTGAGGTCTTACTGTTTGTCGAATACATTTGTATTTTCTATGTATGAAATAGAAACTTTAATAGGTCATAGTTAATGTAATTTTTTAATCTATAATTACTCTTTTACATTTTTTTTTATTGCAAAGGTGATTATGCAGGTCCGTTTCTTACTGAATTTGTGGTTTTGTGGCTGCCACGAAGGTAGGCTGCATCAGGGCTCAGACGCAGCTGGTACCGGGCCAGCAGCACCGTGGGATTTGCTGGGGACTTGTGGAATAATTTGATTTGCCTCTTTAATCATTTTCTTTGAAATCTTAACTTTCCTTATTTCTAAAATGAATGGATTTGAAAGGTGACCTCTAAGGCTTCTTTGCTACTAACACCATTTGTTTCTAAGTGAATCAGTGTGATTCTGGATAAGCATGGGGGAAAACTATTTTGTAAAAATTTGTTTCTGATGTGGCAACTAACTGTATAGTTATGTTCGGGCTGCCACAACAAAATGCCACATACTGGCTGGCTCTCACAACTGAATTTAATTCCTCGCTGCTCTGGAGGCCGGAGTCCACGAGCAAGGTGCCAGCTGGGTTGGTTTCTGGCGGGGCCTCTCTTTTTTGGCTTGCAGACAGATGCCTTTTTGTTTTGTTCTTTCATTGCCTTTTTTGTTTGTTTGAATGCAGAAAAAAGAGACATCTTTCTTGTCTCTCTCTCTCTCTCTTTTTTTTTTTTTTTGAGGACACAAATCCTATCAGATTAGGGGCCAAACATGACCTCATTTAATCTTAGATACCTCCTATAAAGGCCCTGTCTCTAGAGTCGCATTGTGGTTAGGATGTCAACATATGAATTTTTGGGGTGATAGGGACACAGTTCAGACCCCGACAGTAACCAGCTGCCTTCCGCAGCAACGGTGCTGTTGGCACCCTGATTGCGGTGGAGCTGGGGGCCGAAGGGAGCTATGAAACCTGTGGGCTTGTCCAGTCTCCTGTTTCAGCTTTCCCACCGTTTGCCAGGCACGCCAGCCTTCCTGCCATCTTACCTCCAGCAGACGGCCCACCGATTCCCGCCTCCGGGCCTTTCCACCCGCTTTCCTCTCCTGTGCGAGCTACTCATGCTGTCTTCGATAGGCCAGCTCCCTCATCGTGCGGGCCTCAGCCGTGCAGCTCGGCCTAAGGTGCTTGTTCCACCTCTCCTCTGCCACCACCCTGGGTTCTGTGTGTAGCACTTTCTGTTCCTGGAAGTGGCTTCTTTATTTATTTGTTTACTTGTTTACTGCCTGTCTCCCTCTCCGTGGACTGATCTGCAGGAGAGCAGGGACCTTCTCTGGTGTGTTTCTGCAGCTCCAGCTATATTGCCTGTTACGACTAGGCTCTCAAAATTATCTGTTGAGTGATGGAAGCCATTGCAAAACTTTCAAGTTGTTTCAAATACGAAATAGAAAGGGGTAACTTTGCAACAAATGTAACCCAGATATTGAAGCCATCATTTTTATACCAAAACAAGATTTCTTTTTCAGAGTAAAGCTGGTTACAGGCATACAACATGCAAGAAAGAAAGACTTGAGTTATCCCTTAGAAATTCTCCTTCGCTTTCTGAACAGCCAAGGTGTTATACATGATTTAGTCTACTTTGACTGTCACCTGGGACAAGAAGGAATTAACTTCTGAGGTTCAGATTTAAGACAGTGAAACTTGATCAGATCACAGATATCGCTGTGCCAAGATTTAAAATGATTTCAGTTCTGCAGCAAGCTTTGCTACACGACCAGGAGTTCTAGCCCGCAGGTACCATTCACTGGCACATTATTCCTAAGGAATTATTTATTGAGCACGGGGAATGCAATTGATCCTCCACAAAACACAAAGAGAGACTTGGCTCTGACGGCTGTTCCTTCTGGACGGAAAACACAAAACAATTACGGCGGCAAAACGCAGCCCCTCACAGCAGGAAGCAATTTAAAGGTACATGAATTGTTAGTTGGCATTTCTCTTATTTGTATCAAACATCTAAACAATTGACCCTGTTTACTTTTCGATATATGTATATAATTGGATGGCTTCTTTTTCTAATCTCATCAAAATTTCAATGGATGACTAGGTTTTATTTTGCAATTTATATATATGTATATTAAAATAATTATGTTTTGAGGACTAAGCCACATGTGTATATGCAGAAAATTGATAAGGTTCGTTGCCCAAAACCTTTGGGTTACATTGTATTTAATTTTGCCTATGCACTTTTTAAGCTTTGGTAGGCCAGGAGATACAAGAAATAAAACCTAAGTGCAATATATAGAAATAGTATATAGAACGTTCCAAGTAAGAGATTTCATTCCATCTAATTCTCTCATGTTGGTTATACGCGTCTACTAATCTAACTTGGGTTCATAAACAAACTGAAATATATACCTTATTTTATGAAAATAAAAAATATAGGAAGCATGAGTTCTTCCCTAGCAGATTTTTGGATAAGATGGGAACGTAAGTTGAGTATCTTTATTTTGTTACCTTAGAATACATTTTATGTTGAGTGGGAAAGTGGGGTAATAAATATTAAGATATGAGTGGAATAGTAACCTTTCCTTTATGCCTAACCAGGATGGTTTTTCTTAGATACATATTCAGGTTTATTTGGACCTCTCTCTTTGACTCAGATTTGTTGGGAAATCGAAGATAGTAATTTCCTTAATTTTCTTTAAATTTGCCTCAAATACTGATAGAAATATGACAGAAGAAAGACTTCCTAGCTCAGGGGAAAATCTGTCCCAGGAGTGTGAGGGGTTTGAAAAGTCTGAGGAGCATTCAGAAGTCTCAGAGGTCCCCTTGCTTGTAATTCTTGATCCTCACTGGTTGAATCTGTACTAAACATAAAAGAGCCAGTTACTACAATAAGTTTAAGTAAACAGTTGGCCAGTTTAATAGGAAAAGAAAGATTAAATTGTAGCTTGACTCCATGGAATGATCTGGTTGAACTGGAGAGACTGCCTTTCTCTTTAGAAAGTCCCATCCAAGTGTAAGGCAAGCTTCCCCTTATCCGCTAGTGGGCAGTAGAGGTCAGGCCGTAACTACCCAGCCCCTCAAAGTTGGGGGATAGAGGAGAGAGTCTATAGTGCGTGATCTACAACAACGATGCAGCTGCCCTCTGCCTGATTCCACGTGATGGAGGCCAGCATGCTGTTCTGCTTGCCTGTCCTTCCACCACACACACACCAGGCGTCCTCTGACCTTGGAATCCCAAACCATACCAACCTCCACGCTCACGCAAAGGAGCACGGAATTTCCTGATTCTAATCCAAGCTCCACTGAGTTCTCATTTTGGTCCTATGTTGGACTTCTTCCCAGGAAAACTGACAGTAGGAATTTTTTCCCCCAGACAAAATCCTGCCCTCACCCTTAAAAGGTTGGTTTAATTTCCAACAACACAATTATTCAAAGTTTATAACAGCATATTTTGCAGAATCTGCTTTATTCATGTTTCAATGGTCTATGTTTGGGATACCATTACTTGGCTACATCATCTGGACTGTAGTTCAGTTTTTAAAAGTATCTCCTCATCCAGTGTTCAAAAAAAAAAAAAAAAAAATCTTGGCGTGCAGTCTCACCGATCCAGTTATGACCAGTCAAAGTACCCTGGATCCTCAAATACTGTCATTTCTTCAACAGTGTTTCATTATAATGTTGATGAGGTCCACAGAAACTTAACTCTTGTTTATATTGATTAGCCTGTGGCAAAACTGGTTTCTTTGTGCATCGCTTTGCCACAGTTACAAGAGCCTACCGATGATGAGTGAGAACTTACTATATATCTGTCATCCAAGGTAACGCCATATTCCACCCATACCGCTCATGGTCAGGTTTTCACTATGCTCTTCATCAAAAGGTTCTCAAAGGACTTCATATGATCATTATTATTTCTATTATGATTCTTTTAAAATGGATCATTACTCTTCTGGTTCAGGGCATGGTGCCTTGGAAAGCCTGTGTTTTGAGCCAGTATGCCTAGGGATAGAGGGGGTAATTATTGAAGTCACAGAATCTCAAGATGATGAATGTAACCTTTGTATTTACAGTCAGAATTACTTTTCACTTTAGAAAACGGGTGACAATGATTCTTCCATACCCAAACATACTAATACCGCTCTATGAAAAGAGTTGGGAAAAGGTTGTTGAACAACAACAAACAAACAAAACAACAGTATAACACAAATAGCAAACGCATAGCAGGAAATGCTGTCACCGTGTATCTAGTCAGAGCATTGTGTCACACAAATCATCTGAAGCCTGAGCTGAGTGCTCCTTGTAGCCTGCTAAATCGGATTCTGAGTCAGAATCCCATGATTGTGGTGGGCGAAAACAATGTATCTGGTTGAATTTACAATCAAGAAGGGACCTCGCCTGGATTCAGATTCCTTTGAAGTGGAGTAGAGGTGATTCACAAGGGCATAGCCATCAGTTACAAAACTCAGTTGTGAAGCTGAATAAAAGCTAATGAAATAAACATCTTTTCAAGTGTTTTGTCTCTGCCTTATTCAGGGTTCGATGAGGATATTACTGCCCTAGCTTAGGAAATCACAGAATGAAATATATTCCGAGGTTTAAAGATGTTTTCAGCTGTGACAGACCCAGAAGGAGGACAGGGCAGGGCACAGGCACATTTGCATTTGTCACATCCCAGGCCAGTGAGGAGAAGCCGCTTGGAAGGATAAAGAGTGTCTGGTCAGAGTGTCTGGTCGGAAGGGCAAAGCCCGACCAAAGTGCGGAGTGTCCGTGTGCAGCTGGTGGTCAGTGCAGTGAAAAGGAGGTCCGGGCCGTCTGGAGAGAGATGAGAAGGCAAAGACCGAGCAATCCGTTTAATCAGGATAGGTGTTAGCAGGGAGTCAAGGTTTTCCTTCCTCTGCTTCCTGGCCCGCAGAGAACCCAGTGTGGCTGGGGCAGTGAGTCTCCCGGAGACTTCTACATCACCGCCACTCCAGCGCATGGCAGTTTAGCTCCCAGGTTTTCCTATAGCACAGCCCTGGAAGACAGCTGGAGGGGACCAGTTAATGGGGTGCAGTTGGGAAACGTTTATTAGAACAGCTTAAATTGTACCGACAACTACCAATTCCTGCGCGTTTAACAGACATTGCGTTGTGTTTTACAGACTTTATTTCATTCGACTTTCATAGCAGTCTGTGAGGTTGGTTTGATGATCCCATTTTAAAGATGGAGAAATTTTGGCTTACAGAGGTTAGACTGTCTAACCTGAAAGAGATATGGGGTTGAGATTCAAATCTAGATATGATTCCAAATCCTGCGTTCTTAACAAGCATGATGTACTGCCTCTCAGAGTAGCAGCTAGACAAGTTAATGAAGTCAACTGCTTATCTGATCCCCGAATGTATTTCCTGTCTCAGACGCCTTTCAGTTGTCACGTGGGTTTCCGGAAACCCGTTCGGTTCTTTTGTTCGAACCAGGTACAAGCTTTGGCAATTAAAAGCATATAACCAAAGGGAAAGTACTTCTTCTGTTGTCTGTGCATCCTAGGAAAATATACATTTCAAAATTGATTATAACCTTGTACATTTTAATAAATCCACTAGTACAGTGTTTGAAAAAATTAATTTTAAGACCATAATATTGCCCCACAAATAAGAACTGAATGACCACAGACCAATGGTACTGTTACTGCAGTTGTAAAGTTTAATAAGAGTATTGAAAGGCAGACGATTTTTGTAAATGGACAGTTTTAATCCGGATTTGTAAGTCTTTGTATCATACATAATCCCAAACCACTCAAGGTGACAACGACCGCCTCTTCTGCTGCGTGCAGATGGACACCAGTTAGGCGCTTTTTGTCACCAGCTCTGCACTGCTTTGTCATCTTCTGTCAAGGACAAACATCTCCTTCTGGTTAAAATGTGGACTTCCTTCAGGCATCCAGCCCTAGCCTAGCATTGCCATTTATCTTGATTCCCTTATCAGGATTTCCTTTAGGAGGGTTACAGGGCCCAGGTTTGTTCACTGAGAGGCAGAGGGAAATCCACTGGGTGCTTCTGGGATCGGTTGCTTTGATGTTGAAGAAGAGACACACGGAAGAGATGTACTTTACTTCCACTGGATGCTCTTGTTTCTGCTTCTGTATCTGTTGGGATGTTGGCAGCTACCTTGTAACCATGAGGGCGCTATTCTGAGAATTAGCAGAATAGAAAGATGAAGAAATATTGGCTCCTTGATGACCAATTTAAATTTCCAGTCCTGATGCCAACAGCCTTATTAATATAGGAAATAAACATATCCTTGCTGTGAATCACAGTTTCCATTTTTCGATTATTTGCAGCTCTAAGCATCCTAACTGATACAGATGACATCCTATTCCTTTTATCATTTAAACATATTTATAGCATAGAAGAAACTTACATTTGTTTGATAGCATTCTTCAAAAATGAATCTGAGTTTGTGATTTTGTGAATTATGCATTTCCTTAGATAATAGATAAGATGGCATAAACACATCTTTGCTAAGAGCAAAAGAAGACATTGAAATGAATAGAGAAATAGGCAAACTTCGAAACAGAGGGCCTGATATTAAAAATAGCATAGAATTTATATGTAATTCATATGTTTAATTAAAATTTTTTATTGATTTTAGAGAGCAGGGAAGGGAGGGAGAAAGAGAGGGGGAGAAACTGCAGTGTGAGTGAGAAACATCAGTAGATTGCCTCCTGTACACGCCCCAACTGGGGACGGAACCTGCAACCCAGGTGTGTCCCCTGACCGGGAACCTGTGATTTACATGATGATGCTCCAACCAACTGAGCCACACCAGCCAGAGCGTAATTCATATATTTAGAAAAATTTAAATGGTAATTACTCTCTGCAACAATTGGGAAAATTGCCATTTATTCTGTCACTCTGCCAATTAACATTTATTGCACATTAGCATTTATTGTGCATTAATATTTACATTGAATACTGTGCTCACTCCTAGTTTTACTATTCGGTTTCTGCCTAGGGGAGGCTCTAGTTAAACAGGTGAGGCAAGTTACATGTATTTTATTTACTTCCGTCAACAAAAAGCTCCTAAACTTAGCAGCTTAAACCACTTATCTCACAGTTTCTGTGGGTTGGGAATCCTGGCGTGGCTTAGCTAGTTCCTGTGCCTCAGGGTCTCCTGTAAGGCTGGAATCAAGGTGTCAGGGTCTCCTACAAGGAAGGAATCAAGGCTCGGCCTCATCTGAAGGCTTTTCTAGGGAAAGGTCCACTTCCAAGCTCGCTCACATGGTTGTCGGGAAGTCAGTTCCCTCATGGCTGAATTCTGGATTGAAGAATTCAGTTCCTTGCTGTTCCTTTAGTTCACCTCAGGCAACCTGCAGTGCCTTGCCTCATGGTCCTGTATAATGTGACATCACTCACTTTATCAAAGTATACGAGCTGAGGTGGCAACATAGTCTGCTGGCAAGATGAAGTCATAGTCTTTTGCTGGATTCTATTATTTGAAGCAAGTCACTCTGTCTAGCCCACACCGAAGGAGAGGGGATTATGCCAGGTCGTGAATATCTAGGAGCAGGACTCTGTGGAGGCTGTTGTCTAAATCTGCCTGCTACAATACATAGGTAAATATTTCCCACATCCATCAATGGGTGATGCATTCCAAGTGCACAGCATAAAATAGGAACCGTAACAGGGAGGAACCCATTCGGCGGAGGAGGGGCAGAGAAAAGATAGTGTGCACAGAACTGGGCACTGGAGTGAGACTACATATTTATGCTCCAGCTGGTGTGGCACACTCAGCTGTCACAGTGGAAACACAATTGGGAAATTGCTGTTCTTGGCAGGAGAGACTCATTGAAGCACCATGAACAGGGAAGCGACCCCTCATATAAGACCTGTGTGGGATTCACAAGGCAGAATGGAGGGGGAGTCTGCAGGCGCAGAGGCCAAGGGGACAGGGACGGCGGTGCTGAGAAAGGGGAATGATGTCTGAAACGGCCTTTGGGTGTGGGAGTGCAAATAAGAGGGTGTGCGAGAGAGACAGCGGTAGAAAGAACTGGCTTTGGTGATAACTGAATTGTGCGTTAACTGAAGAGGTGAACTTGAAGATGACTCGTTTTGACCCTGGAAGCCTGGCCTAATGAAAGGGAAGTCAGGAGATTGACTTTGAGGGGGAGGAGTAGGGAGCAGGAAGCACTTGCAGTTTGGGGTCTTGCTAGATACCCTCCCAAGTTTTTACTCAGAACAGGTTTGTCTCTTGACCAAATATTAGCAAAAGCCTTGCGTTGGGGCAAATGTGCAAAGACAAAGCTTAGTAAACCACATTAATATCTGCTATTCTAGAAGACTGTGAAATGTATTACTATCATCACTGAACTGCTGGGATTCTGTTTCTCAAATTCCCCAGATGGAATTTCTGCCTAAATAAATAGCCATCAGATGACATTATGGGTCAATTTATCATAGGGTATTATAGATAATCAATTTACAAAGCATTTGGGAACATTTTCCTGTAGCTATTTTATTGGCTACTATTAGTGTCACATGTCAACCGTCTATTATTTTGGATTTGCAACGGCAGCTAGTATTTTACAAGAAATCTAATCAATTTCGCACACAGAGGCTTGTTGTTGAGGTAAAATTCTCACAGCGAGGAAAGCTTCTTTTGTTCCAATGAGACTACACCATGGCTTTAGGTTCCATTATTGTAGCAATATATAGGTACAATTGTACATAAGTAGGCAGAGCAATTCTGATCAATAAACTATGATGGTTTAATTCCAGAGTGTGTTAGAAAATGAGAAAAATGGAGTGCTGGAAAACTGAATTTTCGTTTCTACAGTTGTAATACTAGACATGGAAACAATCATCTCAGCTTTTTATGAAAGGCGAAGCTGTCAGCCAAACTACACAAACTCCCCACGAACAGAGCTATGCCAGGGCTAACGTGGAGAGCAAATGTATCCATTTTGTTCCCAGGCTGGTGACAGAGTCCACATGTTTATTGGAACTTTGCCTCAGCCCAAGCCAGGAGTCTCTGCGATATGTAACACGGGCAGTTCTTGAAGGGAGCTTCACAAAATGAAACAAAATACAACTAATAGATGACATTTCATTTGTAGTTCTTGTCTGGCTTTTAGTTGTGTGAATTAATTGGCATGCAAATAACAAAAGGTGGCCAAAAAACCTAGAAATGGTCTGAAAAAGGCTTCGCTCATTTAAGATCTTGGATATAGATGAAGATACAGCTGAAGACACACTTGTTTTTTTTTTTTTTTTTAAAGCAATTTCCCAGGTAGGGAGTCCACATTACAGCAGGCACTTGGAAGGCTGAAGGAAGTCTGCTGGAGACTATTTTACTGAGCAGTGGTGAGGAGACAGGAATTGAAGAGGTGGGGTTACCCCCTGGGGTGGTGCAGGGGAGATACTTGCCAGTGGAGGGCGCTGTGAACACTTGAGTGGAGGAGCCTGTGGGGAAGAAGGAAGCAGCCCTGATCACTCAGTGGGGTTTGCTGCCTGGGTCCTGGGGTTAACAAACTTCTGTCCTAAAGCAGTGTTCTTGATTCACTTTTGTTCTTGGTTCTCATTGACCACCTCAGCTTTACGCAGCTCTTGTGAAAATGTCTCAAAGTTGCAGGGATTAGTATTCACCATTTCCTGAAACTTTTTTTTTTTTTTACTTTTAGAGAGAAAGGAAGGGAGGGAGAAAAAGAGGGAGAGAAATATCAATGTACAGTTGCCTCTCACATGGTCCCCAATGGGAGCCTGGCCCACAACCCAGACAGGTGCCCTGAGTGGGAATCGAACCGGTGACCCTTTGGTTTGCAGCCCGCGCTCAATCCACTGAGCTACACCAGCCAGGTGAAACTTTTTTTCTTAAGATCATTTAACAAAATGTGACAACTGGTAGATTCATAGTTTCATGTGAGTTTTGCTAAAAGTACTGTATTAAAAAGTACAAATGGAGACATCTCACTGTTTTTTTTTTTCCTTCAGAAATTCCCAGTTTTTAACAGAATTTAAACTGCTGAAATAAATGTAGAAACAAATGTGTCCAGTGGATTTGCTGACTATAGTCGTATGTGATGAAAACCACACATTGAAGTGGCTGGGAAGTATCACAGCTGTGAAATTTTTGCAAGATTTTTGCCAAGTTTCAGTCCCTTCCTGCTACCCACTCCATGACATGTTAAAAATACAGCTTCCAGAAATCAAGGGCATGTTAAGTTCCAATTATAAATTGAGATGAAATCCTTAATCCATTAAAAAAATGTTTAAACATTTTCAAGTTAAACAGAGACAAAGTAAGCTTAATTTCCCAAAAGATTGTTTTCATTTTTAATGACAACTTTTGTTTTATTTTTAATAGGTCTAAAGAAAATGTAGTTTCAAGGTAGAATATTTGAAAAATGCAGAGTACTAAAAAGAGATATTACATTTAATTTTCCCCACCTTTCCTCCATCGGAGACAAACTGTTAGCCTTTTATGTCTTCTTCTAGTCCTTTCTCTCTGTTATATCAAGTTTATGAATAGTTTAAAAAGTTAGCTTCAAATTTTATACACATTTATGTGCCCTACCTGTTTTTACTTAACACGAGCATTTTCTAATGTTATTGCAAAGCTTTATAATGACCTATTGAATAGATATAATATAACTTGTTAACTATTCCCCTTTTGTTGAGTATTGTTGTCTAAATTTTCACACGTGGATATAAAGCTGCCTCTTTTCTCCATTGCCAGTATTCCTGATCACAAGTGGGAGACCACGGTATTTCTTAGGACAGATTTCTAGAAGCAGATGACCGTATCTAAGCATGGAATCATTTTTAAGGCTCTAGATACCCACCACCAAATTGCTGTTCAAATAAATTATATCTGTTTACTCTTGTAGTACGTGAGAATTTTCATCTCATTCAATTCTTCTCAGAACTTAAACATTAAAATATTAGAAGATACTGGTTCATAGAGTTGTGTTTATTTGGGTTTAAATTTGTACCTCTTCAAAGAGAAGTAAAACCGAGCATCTTTGCCACTCGTATTTCTTCTTTAGCAACCTGTTAGTCTTGCATGCTTGCGGAGGCTCTTTCCATGTCCACTTTATCCTCCTTCTATCCAGAGTGGTTGGGGAACTAAAATTTGTGTTTTCCCCAGTCTCTAAATGTGAGTGGGGTTGTACAGATTAGATACGTAGCCCAAGTTCTGACAGGTGGGAGGTGGGGCTGGTGGCCTCCAGCTTGTGTGGTGGTTGACATTGCCCAGCATCCGCATTTCACTGTGTGGCCGCCAGCTTCATGGACGTGACACTCTTGTGATGTCAGCAGCAAAGTGACCAGGAGAGCAAAATTTGGGTCCTGGCCTCACCAGTATGACCTCCGAGGAAAAGCCTTAATCTGGCTCCCTGATCTCCATTTCCCCTGGCATTCCTGATTTTGAAAACATCTAACATCCTCTCTTAAGTTCTTTTCTGCTGGAAGTGTCTGAAGTGGTTTTTGTTTCCTGCACTGAAATGTGGCTGATGCATTGCCTGTTCCTTAAATATTCAGGGCTCTGCCCTTGTGGCATGTTTGTATGGGTGGGTCTATGTAGCATATTTTACTACAGAATTTAGTAATTTCTGTTGCATAGCAATGCAGAAAATTAAAAGTAAGTATTTAATAGCTGTTTCATAAAGAGTTTTTAGCCACTGCACCCTAGTATTACTATATCTATTAGTACTCTTTATTCTTTCTAAGATTCTTTATTTCTATTTTCTAGATTCTCTCTATTTTCTTTAGGTTCCTCATTAATTAACTTTATTATTATGTTTGAATTATGAAATATATTTTTACTTTTAACACATTTAGAATATATAAAGGTTATAGTCATTTTTATTTGTAATATTGTTTACTGTTATTATTAGCATGTTTTTATCTGCCATGAAAGAGCCTCCTTATTTTCCTTTAAAAGCCTTGTTTTGTGATTCATATCACTTTTCAGATGAGCTTAAGAAAGATGTTAAGTTCTGTAAGGTAAGTCATAAGCTAGTTTTGGAATTACTGACCTCTTTATATTGCTGAGTCCTTCCATGAATGTGGTTCACTCATTTATTCCAATTGTTTTTTCACATCTCTCAGTAAAATATCTTAGTGACAATTTTCTAACATTTTTACATTTCTTGTTAAAATTATTCACAATCTGTTTTACATTTATGGTTTGAATTCATTTATTTCTGTTATCTGGGAAAACTGTTGGCTGTAGTGCATTTATTTATATCTGACTACATTTTTTTTTTCCAGTTGATTCTCTTTGGTAGAATTACTGTTCTTTATTTCTAACACCTTTTTTTCTACCTTACCCTGGAAAGCCAATTCTTCATTTGAAGATGTAGGTATTTTCATAGTTTTCCTAAAGAAAAAAAGAAAGATGATTCCATGTTTATTCAAACACAACTAGCACTTACTGTAGGTGTATGCGCACAGGGTTCTTTATTGGATGCCAACGGGAGTATAATGAGGAGTCTCCCAGCTACATGGGGAAGCAAGGCGCAGGTGCATGGACTTTTGGACAATAAGTGAGATATTTCAAAACAGCTGAAGAAGACATTTTGGAAAAGGCAAAACTATGGAGACAGTAAAGTGATGAGTGGTTGCGAAGGCTTCAGGGGCAGGTGGGGAGGGATGAACTCGTGAAGCCCAGGGATGTTTAGGGCAGTGAAACTCTTCTGTGTGGAAATGTCATGGTGGATGCATGGCATTATGCATTTATCAAAATTCATGGAACCAAAATATAAGGAACAAGCCCTGATTCAAACTATAAACATCAGTTAATAGTTAGGGGTCAATATTGGTTCATCCATTGTAACAAATTGTACCGCACAGTTGGAAGATGTTAATAATAAGGAAAAATGAGAGTAGGGGAGACAGAGAGTATATGGAAACTCTGTAATTCCTGCTTAATTTTTTCTATAAACCTAAAACTGCTCTAAAAAGTAAAGTCTCTTGGTTTAAAATAACTAAAGAAAACAATAGGAAAGCTTTCACAGAATAGTATGGCCAGATGCATAGACAAAACTGGTAATGGTAACTCAGAGGAGGGAAGTATTATTTCAAGCAAAAGTGGACAGCAAGCATTGTACAAAATACTCCAAGCGAGATTGTGAAAGATTGACTAAGATTTGCTTAGGCAGTGCCGGAAGGCCAGCCGGTATGAGGAGGGCAAGGAGGTAAAACGGTGTCAAATGCAAGAGAGAGGGCTAACAATTTGCCTCAAATGTAATATTTTTCTCAGTTGTGGAAGGTAGGCTTTACATGGAGTTGAGGATATTTTCAAAGGCTTCGAATGTCAGGGTAAAATGTTTGGGCTTGCGTCTCTAAGCAACAGGGAGCCGCAGCAGGGAAGTAAAATGATCAAGGTGAAATTTGAGTATAAAAACAGACTACTAGAAAGGGGAAAGTATCCCTTTCCTGTCCTGTTGCGACAGGCAGCAGGGCAGTGTTCGGAGGTGGACAGAACGCTCTGCATGGGTCACCCTGGCTCCCTTCAGTGTGCGCCAGCCCCCACTCCTGCGGGTCTGGCCTTCTCCTGACAGCCGGCACCTTCAGCCGGCCGCTTGCGGGTTGCTGCAGCCGCTTTGCGGGCGCACACGGAGAGGACCAGAGGGCTCTGGGAGATGCCAGTTCTTCCTGCCCCCCGCCAGCCAGACCTTATTCCTGACCTCGCCAGCTTCTCCCGGGAACATTTCTTTCCTCTGTCATTTGTACATAAATATTTGTCTCCAAATCTGCTTCTGGGTCCTCTGACCCAAGAAAATTCTCTAGTAATAACTCGTGTGAGAGTTTTAAAATTCTGGAAAAAATACATCTTTCTGGCTATCCATCTTGTATTCTACATGATGAGGTGGCAGTAGTTTCTAAATTCCCCGCTGGCTTTAATGTTCTACAATTCTACCTCTAGCTCTTCTACTGTGTTTAGGGTGGGGACTGTAGTCCTGAGAAGATAAATCTCTGTTCTGTTTCAAGGTTGGCTCCAGTTCCTCCATCAAATTTTTTTTAGGAATCATCTCCATAACCGAGTGAGATGAGAGTAGTCAATATACCAGCAATGAAGAACATGTTGGCTGTATTAAAACCATTTGGTTACACAGTATAGGTAATTTGTGAAAAAGAGAAAAATACTAGTGAATGGGAATTGGTAAACTGGGGAAGTATAGTGAAGGCAGAGTATTTTCATCACAAGGGGACGGAAAAGACAATATTTGAGCAAAATAAATGGAGCTAAACTTAAAGACCAAAAGAGGAGGAAAGAGAGATTTAACATTTAAGTAATAAACATTTCAGTGGGAAAGGATGATCGGAAGCCAATGTGAGTCGACAAAAATAACCTACCCTACCTGTCCCTCTACTTTCCTCCAAAAAGGCGTTACAGAGTTTCTTAGGGATGCAGTTTCTGTCAGAGCTTAATTTCCTTGGAGCTTAACAGTATAACAATAGTTTTGAGAGGCAAAATACAATGCCAGACATCTATTTTTTTTTTTTTAAGATTTTATTTCTAGAGGGGGAAAGGAGAGAGAAAGAGAGGAAAGAAATACCAACACGTAGTTGCCTCTTGTGCGCCCCCTACTGGGGACCCAGCTGCAACCCAGGCATGTGCCCTGACTGGAGATCAAACCAGAGACCCTTTCATTTGCAGGCCAGCATTCAATCCACTGAGCCACACCAGCCAGGGCTCAATGCCAGACATCTTAAAAGCAGACTTTAGTCTTGGGCAAAAGTGTGAAGAAAGCTGAGACTTGGGTATTCTTCCACCAATATTTAAAAATATTTCTTCTCGACATCCTTCCATGGTGTCTGCTGCTCAGGTGCCATGCCCAGCCAAACCCTCTAAGTGACAGTGTCCCCTTTGCTTCCCAACATGGCCCCACCCCATCAGGGTCCTTCCTCTCTCCTAAACTGTTCCTGCTTCCTCTGGGCCTCACTCTCTGACAGCTATTAATTGGTGGCAAGGCTTATTAACTAACTTAAGAAATCTTTGTTAATGTGTTGGCCAGATAACTGATTACGTTCTTGGTCAGCAGTGTTTTAACCCTTAAAGACGAATGCTTAGCAAGTTATTTATAGGCCTGGTTTAGGGAAGGGGATATTTTTGAATGAAAGTGGTATTTTTTTCTGGCCCTTTTTCCTAAGAGGGACAATGACATGGAACTGTTCAAATAAATTAGCGTTGCCTTTTTTTTAAAGATTTTATTTATTTATTTTCAGAGAGAGGAGAAGGGAGGGAGAAAGAACAATGTATGGTTGCCTCTCACATGGCCCTCACTGGGGACCTGGCCCGCAACCCAGGCATGTGCCCTGACTGGGAATCGAACCGGGACCCTCTGGTTCCCAGCCCACGCTCAATCCACTGAGCCACACCAGCCAGGCTAGCGTTGCCTTTTTGATGACTGCCCCATAAGGCAGGAAGAGGGTTGCATGCCAACATGGGGGCCGCCTGATGTGCTCCACAAATCCTTTCATTGTATATTTGCACTAACGGGCCCAGAGTAGAGTTAATTCATTTTTCTGTTCTTCGGGATGATATTCATCGACCTATATACTTGATAATCTGTGTAATATGTTTGTGCAGGAAACTGCAGTTGTAGAAAGACCTTGCATCATAGGAAGAGAGAACGTGCCGGAGAGGATATTTTCAATTTATCAAGACGGGAAGCGGCTTTTTGCAGTGTTCCTCAAATCACACGGATGGCTTATTTATTGATAAGGGTGATCCCTGAAGCTTTGGATAATACGATAGAACACAGAGGTGACAGCATTAGGTACAATTTTCGTGAAGGTGTGGGAGTGGAAACCTGATTACAGTAGGCTTAAGAGCACACAGAGGAATTTGGGCAGTGATTTTGACAGCTCAGTGGAGGAATTCGCCTGTGATGGGGAGGAAAGAAATGGGGAGTAGCTGCAGGGTCAAGTAGGATCCCAAGATGGTTGTGTTTATTTTACAGGGGGGAGACATAGTAGTATTTTGTATGTTAGTGGGGAAAATCAGCAAGAATGATAAATTGAGGATGCAAGAGAAAGTTGGGAGACTTCCTAGAGTGATAATCTTGGTTGAATGAGAATGGAATGTGTGTGGCACATAAGTTGTTGGGGGGGGTTGGCTGAATTTAGGAGTAGAGACAAAGCACAGAAATCAAAGTGAGAGCAGGGGACCTAGGCCCAAATGCAGGAGAGTGATTGGATGTGAAGGAGGGAGCTTGTGGAGTTCTCTTATTTATTGCTTCAATTAACAGAAGCAAGGGCATTGCAGAGAATGAGGACGAGGAGAAGACAGGTAGGAAAGAGCCATGTATTTATTAGTCTCGGCGTGAGGAATGGTCTGGGTATCCTGGATTTTTTGTGGGGTCTGGTGTGAGTAGCCCGGTGGCCAGTGAATAGTATCCAGGCAGTTTAGTGTGGCCAGGGTGTGAGAACTGGGCATGAGAGCTTTCCAGAGGTCTGAGTGTCCCTCTGGATCTTTGTGGATGGAGACTTGAGGCTGTCAGAGGGATAGATTACCTTCAGTACAGACTCCCTCTTGCTTCACGA
>PVJI01017560.1:0-35353 GCA_004026765.1 Micronycteris hirsuta
CTGACAGTCTTATGGGGATTCCTTTGTAGGTAACTGTCTCCTTTTCTCTTGCTGCTTGTAAGATTCTTTCCTTATTCTTGACCTTGGGTAATGTAATTATGATGTGCCTTGGTGTGTTCCTCTTTGGGTCCCGCTTCTTTGGCGTTCTCTGAGCTTCTTGGATTTCCAGGAAGCCTATTTCCTTTTCCAGATCTGGGAAGTTCTCCTTCATTATCTGTTCAAAAATACGTTCAATTTCCTGGTCTTCCTCTTGTCCTTCTGGCAGCCCTATGATCCGGATGTTGGGTTGTTTATAAATGTCTCTGAGGTTCCTGAGACCCTCCTCATTTTTTTGAATTCTTGTTTCTTCCTTCTGGTCCACCCCATTGGTTTGAGATCCAACTTCCTTTTATTCCCTGTTGGTTCCCTGTAAATCTTCCTCCATTATCCTTATCGTATTCTTCATTTGTTCAATTATTTGCGTCCACCTATCTTCCAGTTTTGTTAGCATTTTGATTACTAGCATTTTAAACTGCGCATCTGATAGGTTGACTATGTCGTCATCCGTTAGTTGTAATTTTTTCTGATCTTTCATTTTGGCCGTTTTCATTCTTTTTATCTCGGTGCACTTGTCGGCTAGCCGGTGCTGGTGACCTGGGTCGCTTTTGGGTGACGTTGCCTCTGGGGGCGGGGCCTGGGAGGAAGCAATGGCGGCCTCCGATCACCGAGGGCTCCTGTCACTCCTCCGCTCCCCAGTTCCCCACCGCCTCCTCTGCCAGACTCAGTTCTGCTGGCTCAGCCCTGGCCTCTCTCTGGCAGCGTCGCCGGCTTGCGGGATTCACCCATTGTTCGGGGGTCGCGCCCTGTTCAGGCACTGGTGGTGTGAGTCCCTCCGTGAGAGCTGCCTCTCATTCCGCTCCTGCGCTTGGTTCTGCCCCGCTTACCGGCCTGGATGTTCGTCTTCTCCTACCTCCTGGGTGTCGGACTTCCCTTCAGTTCGATTCTGTCCATTCTGATTGTTTACTTTTTCGCTACTGCGTTCATTGTTTAGACACTCTGGATGTGCTGGCGGCGAGTGTGTCCACCTACACCGCCATCTTGGCGGAAGTCCCCCACACATAGGTTTTAAAGATCCCCAGGTGATTTTACTTTGCAGCCAAGTTTGAACACCACCACCTATACCTCTTTTACATATGGAATAACTGTGCCCAAGTTCCTTGCATCCAGACAACATTAACGAACTGCACAGGAAGTTCAGGCTGCAGCGAGCTGCCTCTGTGGTTAGGTTTTAGATTGATCCTTCCATTGAATATGAGATATCTCTGTCTCCCACCAGTTTCTTAGTTATTGACTTCTCTCATCATGTGGCCAGGATGTACTGCTCGAGGTAATGAACTCTGCAGCTGGAGAAAAGGATCCCAGTTCTTCCAGGCTGATGACTACCCACTCCATTTTCTTTGTTCATCATTGCGATGGTCAAAAGTCTTTGCCTTAAATTCAAATAGAAATATCCCTCTTTTAATCTAAGCCTGTTTCTTTCATGTTGGCCCCCTGTGGATATGAAAAGGACAATAAGCTTTCCTTTTATAAAACTGCTCATGCTACTGAAGACATGAATTGAATTGCACCTTAGCTTTCTGTTCGCTGGTTAAATACAGACATACCTCATCTTACTGCACTCCGCTTTATGGTGCTTCACAGATGTGCTTTTTTCCAATTGAAGGCAAGACCCTCCAGCGCATAAAGGTTTCATCTTGCTTTATTACGGTACTCTTTTTACTGCGGTGGTCTGGAACTGAAACCCCAATATCTCAGAGGTATACATACCTGTAGTCCCTGGTTAATTAACAGAATTAAAGAATATCAAAACAGGAAGGAATGTCTAGACTAATACCTTCAAACTGTATTTTTAAGCAGTGGGATCATATTACTAAATCCAATCTTAACCCTAACACGAAAACTACCCAAGCAGAGCTGCCTCAGGTAACGTGTGCCGGGAGATTCTATGTGCAGTGGTAACTGAAGCACCTAAAAGGAACTTTGGTACTTTGCAAAACGAAGTTTGGGAAATCTCTCTTCAAAGTCCGACATTTCAACATTATGGACAAGAGAGCCAAAGTTCAGGAGCTTTACGTGAATTTTCAATTTTCTAGAAGCAGTAGACCTATGACTTTGGGGGGACACAGGAATGTAATGTACAACACAGGGAATATGGTCAGTAATATTGTAATAACTTCATATGGAAGTAGATGGTTACTAGACACAGTGTGGTGATAACATCATAAAGTATAAAATGCAGAGTATAAAATCACTATGTTGTACTCCTGAAATTGATATAATAATTTATGTTAACTATCCTTTAATTTAAAATATTGTTAATAATGCTATATAAAATTGTTTAATGTAGCCACTGGAAGGTTAGGTTTTGGATTTGATTTTTAGTAAACAACTGAGTCTGCCTTGTTGAGTAACTGGTGATAAGCACAGACATAGCTTTTACTCCCACTAACCAGAAAGTTCCAAATAAAAGGAGTGCCTAATATCAGGGAATACAAATAAAGCTCAAATGCAAAGGATCTTTGAGCCTGTGTTTCCAAAGCAGTCCCAATAGGCCCTCTCTCCCTCCCATCACATTGCCTTGGTCGAGCAGCTACATCCTTCTGAAGGATTCATCCTGTTCTTGGATTCTGAAAGGGGGCTGGAGGACCATTGCTTCTCTAGCCCAGTCACACTGTTCTGTGCCTCAGAGTGCTGAAAAATAAAAGTTCAGCCACCGAGGCACTCTTCCAGCTTCTGGATGTTGACTCTTTGGAGAGCAAGCACACAGTAGAATTGCATTGCTGAGAAAATAGAGTCTGGCCATCCCAGATACAGACATAGTTTCCACAGGCGAAATTATTTATTTCCTTCTCCTTTCTCATTAAATTTCCTTTAATGGAGTCACGTTTTTAGATATTCTCATTTACTTTCTGTATATTTTCATTCCTACCTTCCCTCCCCATAAAACGTCCTTCAGTTCATAAAGGATGAACAAGCGCTGCACAGACGCAGCAGGAGATCTGGGTAATGTGTCAGGGTGGTGACCAGCCTTGGGAAAATGTATGATATGATCAGGGCCAGGCCAAGTCATAGACGCATTCTGGAAAATCTAGTAATTTGGAATTTTGTCAAACATTCTTTGCAACTTAGAACAGCGTTTGTTGAGAGAAGAGGCTAAGCACTTGGGCAACTTTGCTCTAAGAAGGCACAGCCCATCTAGTGAAACAGTGGCTGTGTGGATCATTGGGCCAACCGGTCCCTTCCTTTTGATGGCAGGTGAGTGGCCATCCACCATCTGTGCTTCCTTCAGCATGCCCCCCTTTTGTGTACGTGGGATAAAAGCCTTACTCCTGTTCCTCAGCCTAAGAAGTTTATCAAAGTATTCCTTCTGAGGACATGTAAAGATCTATTAGCGATATGATTAGTTCCCTCTATGAATTAGCCATATCTTCCTGACTAAATTATCTTCACGCACTTCTTGTTAGGTATAACATGTGACGGAAGAGACATTCTTAGAATGCTTCCTGGAGCCATGGTTTTTATAACTCCCATGCCTAATGTCTGTTGAGTTAGGATTGCTCACTCAGCTGGTCCCTCAGACTCTCGTCTCTGACCGCCTTCAGCCTGCCTCTTACAGGACAGTTTCCTCTAGCATAGCATGATCCAAATGCCCAGCAATGCCACAAGTTCTTCACACTCATTACCCCACTTCTTCTCTTATAAAATGCTATGATATGTGTAAAATTGTTACCACCATTTTACAAATAAGAAAACAGAAGCTTCGAGGAATCGAGTAACCCTTGTGAGGTGAAGCAACAGTGGTGGCAGAAGTGTGATTGAAGACAAATGGACTCCAGAGTCCCCAGGTCTGTCCACTCTGTGTTTATTCCATGCAGTGCTTTCTGAAAGTTTTATTTTCTCCTGAAAGTTTTCTACAAACTTTCCTGATAATGTTTCCATGTGCCTTCCATCTAATCGATAATAGCCTTTCATCTTTAATCCCAATTCTCCACATGCTTTACAAAAAGTGTCAATCAACATGTGAATACATCTGTAGCACATAAATACACCTCTAACTGTACCCTGACTATACGTCACAGGGAAGAAAGAGGTGGAGGCCCCGGACTTTCCTTCTACTCTTCCACCTCACCATTGCCCCATGTGTTGTACCTGTGTATATATGTACATGTGTATGTATGTGTGTGTATATCCATATGTGGGTATGTGTGTGGGTATGTGTGTGTATTAGATCCAAGCAGACAAGTTATCATTTGCAACTATTGGATTACAGCTTTTTCAAAAATCCTTTTTCTCAAGATCAATGTCAAGTCTATTGAAGTCTTTCAGAACCTGAGTGACTCTTAATTTAAGAATAATCTTACATTTGATGGACATGTTCTTGAAAGTCCTTTCCAAGTCATTGACAGAGACATTGATTCACCCTGGTCCTGGCAGACCACTATGTGATGCTACCCCTAAGACCAATCTTAAGCTTTTAGGTATCCTGGAGGGAGACCAACTATTTTACAACCCGGTAGTACTAGAATGGTGACTATATATTTCAAATCTTCCTATGATCATGTCGCATGGGCTGAAAGTTCACAGAAAATATCTATAACTGCTACATTTTTAGAGTGGTCTAAAAATCTCTAAAAAAAGATACTCAGTTGTTAATGACATGATTTAATTGTCACACAGCCATGTGATTACTACCTATGATCTTTCAATCTTATAGGGGATAGGACATTGTGTGATGAATTGTGTTAGTCTCTTTCCAAATTTTAATATTAAATCGGACAATTCTTAACTTCCTGGGTGAACTTCCATAGAAATCCTTCTATAAGTCCTAGAGGACCTGGAGGTTTACTTGCTGGTTCTCTAAGTACCTAAGGGTGTATGATGTCAGATCTTGTTGATTTAAATAAATTATATTTGGGACATTTTATATACATATTTTTCAAAAAATACATATATTTGATTTTGGCTGACTTTTTTTCTTCTATTAAAATTAGGCATGTTAACTAATAATTCACATCTGAAGGAACAGAGAATAGGAAACAAGAAATAACGCTTTTTTTTTTTTGGCAAATTGTGCTTCGTACCTTTCATCTTCCCCTTGGGGTTCTCATTACACCTACTCTATTCTGCTCTGTGCTCCAGGAGACTGACCTGAGTGAATTGTATCAATGTCTTTGTTTTCTAGCATTGATTTGAATTCAGCCAATGGGACACACCAGCGGAATATTGGAGGCTGGAAGGAGAGAGGGGTTGGGCCGTGTATTTCCCTGGCTCCTCCCCTCTGTCCCTCTAACAAAGACCAGGAATCCCGCCAGGTTGCCCTCCCCGTATAGTGCTTCTTGAAGTTTATTGTAATCACTGCCCTACTTTGCCTCTTCAGGCCTGGGGATGGCAATCACTCCCTAAATTACTAACTCTGGTTTTTGCAACATGATTTGTTGCTTTCCCTAAATGCTGCCCACTTAAACACTCACCATGTGGTTAATTTCTCTTCAATTACTCAGTTTTAGGGTGTCATCTACCTCCTGCTGGGACCTAGATCAATGTACAAATGACATGATTGTGTACTTACAAACCCACTGATGAGAGGTCAGAGCAAGGTACTGGCCTATGTTTGGTATGCAAAAATAAGTTGCACTTCCATGCCAAAGTGAGAAATAGAAAGTGACAATCTTTAAAAGGTATAATTTGCAAAACATCAACTCATTTAATGTAGCTCAGAAAAAAACTAAAAAAATTTCTAAGACTATGAAAAAATGATAAATCTTTATTGAAATTTTAGAAAATCTATATATGAGAAGATACACTATAATTAGGGCTTGTCTAGACACAATGTAATGTTTTTAAAATATGTCCTAAAATATTTTGGTTTTTCTCCCTTCAATCTTCCCCTTTCTAATCTTTCCAATATTTCTAATCTTCCTCTTCTTAAGTGTGGGCTGGACTTCGTGACTTGCTTTTAAGGAGCACAACATGGTAGAGGCGATAGTGTGACCAGGTCCTAAAAGGCATCATTGCTTCCTTCTTACTCTCTCTTTTTTCTGAGGGAAACCAGCTGTCACGTCACAAAGGCAAGTGAAGCTACCCAGTGTAGGGGACCTACATAGAACTGAGCCCTCTGGCCAAGGTCCATGTGAGTAAGCCATCCTGGGAGCCTGTCCTCCCCCAGCCAAGTCTTCAGATGATTGAAGTCTTGGATGAAACCTTGGACTGGAAAGTCATGAGAGACCTGGAGTCAAACCCACTCAGCTAAACTGCTCCAAAATTCCTGACCCACAGGAGTTATGTGAGATAATACATAATTGTAGTTGCTGTTTTTAGGTAGTATACTTTGAGTGATTTGTTACATACAGACAATGTATTGATAACTATTGGGCTGGCCAAAAATTTGGTTTGTTTGTTTTCTGTAAGATGGCTCTAGTAACACTTGGTTGTCTTTAACTTCATTCAAAACAATTTCGTTAGATTGTATTGTGGCAGCTGCCATACCAGCGTGCATTTAAAAAAAAAGAAACGTTTGCATTGGTGAATTTTTGTGTAGCTATTTAAATATTGAAGATGGAAGAAAATATACATTTTGGCATATTATGCTTTATTATTTCAAGAATGGTAAAAACCCAACTGAAGCATAGGGAAAGATCTGTGCAGTGTATGGCGAAGGCGCTATGACTGATCAAATGTGTCAAAAGTGGTTTGTGAAGTTTCGTACTGGAGATTTCTCGCTGGATGAGGCTCCACGGTCAGGCAGACAAGTTGAAGTTGACAGCGATCAAATTGAGACATTAATTGAGAATAATCAACATTATACCATGTGGGAGATAGCCAACATACTCAAAATATCCAAATCAATAAAGCTGTTGGTGAAAATAAAAAATGCCTTTTATTTTATGGAAAAAAAACCTAAATGGACTTTTTGGCCAACCCAGTAATACATCCAATATTATAAAGATATCAATTATTCCCAAATTTATCTCTAGATTAAGCACCATTCCAACAGAAAATTCAGTATGTATTTTGTCTAAATCCCCAAACTTACTATAAGATAAACATAGAAATGAATATTCACTTATTCTCCTGAATAAAAAAAGAGATATGAGAGAACTGGCCTTAACAGTTGGAAGGGCTTAATACTGGGGCAGGGGTAGATAAATAAATCAATGAAATAGAATAATTATCATAGAAAAATAATTATGAGTAGACACTTGATGTGTAATAGAGGTGATCCTACTGGCCAGAGGGAAGAGAATGGGTTTTTAATAAATGGCATGGGGACAGTTGTGGTCTATATAGAAATAAAAACAGAAATAGCAAAACAAAGTTGAATCCACCTGTGATTTGGGTTTCTGAAAAATCAGACCCTGAAACAAGGACTTGTGTGCAAGTAGTTTGAAAGATGAATTGCAGAAAGCAGAGCCAGAGAATGAGGAAGTAAAGCAAGGAAGAGAGGGAAGCAAGTAAAGGATGTGTTTATGAAGTCGTTTTATGTACAAAGGAACTCGATCCTCCTGGGAAATCCCTGAGAAGCTCTGCAGAACACACCTTGGAATTTAAATGATAAAGATGCAGGGGTATTTATTGATCAACTCCTACCCCTGGTTGGTTGAATGTCCATCTTAGGGGCAGGTTCTGATTGTTAATTGCTTGAAACAAACCACCCTAAGAATTAGTGGCATAAAAAAACACTTTATTATGCTCTTGAGTTCTGTGGGCAGAAATTAGGACAGGACAAATTTGGAGACGATTTGTCTCAGCTTTACAATACCTGAAGACTGGGAGTGACTCAAACAGAGGGGACCAGGATCATTTGGATGCTTCTTTCATCATATCTGGCACTTGATCTGGGATGGATCAAAGCCTGGCATCAGCTGAGGCTGACTGGAACTCTTACTGTGGTCTCTGTGCACAGCTTCAGCTTCCACTTATCCTGAAAGTTTAAAGGCATTTGGATTTCTTACAGGGCTCAGGGCTTGGAAAATGAACGAAAGGGAGAATCTGCAGGGCTCATTCTACCCTAGCCTCAGAGGGCATGCAGTATCACTTCCACTTCAAGAAAGTCCCCAAAACCAGTCCAGGTACACAGTGGGGAGGATTAGACCCCACGTCTTGGTGGGAGGAGTGTCAAAGAATTCGTGGCCATCTTTAGAATTGTAATAGGTATTACCTCTCTGGAATTTCTGTCCTACCTGTTACTACAGGCTGGTGTGTTCACACGGGTGGAGAAAAATCTCAGGAATCGACCGAGGTGCAGGTGGTTGAGGTAGGCTATTATTGGTGTGTACAGGGAATGTCCAATGAAGCTGCATATGTCCTCTCGGGTAGGAACAGCTGGTATGAGCAGGGCCCCAACAACGTTCTAGTCCATCAGTTGGGTCACTCAGAGTTACCTGTGCGCTACTTTAAGTTCACTATATCCTATCTCTTTCTGATTCTTCTAAGCATTGACCATCTCAACCACAAAGAAAAAAAAATTCCTAAAACAGGAATCAGTGAGACAGTAAAGTTACTCCTATTGAATCTATCCTGAGGATGAAGTTAATATTCATATCTCCCCTTCCCAGGCCTTCATCCAGAATTTCTTCTCTTGTAGGTTGCTTGCCCAGTGGAGTGAAACTGACCTTCAGCCCCGCAATGCTGGCACCTCTGGCTCCCGGCCCCCCTCGGGCCCCTTTTACTGCATTTTCCCATTTACTGTTATGACTAGGCATACAGGGACTAAGAGGTGCATCGGGGAATCCTCAGAGCTCCAGACCTATTTCTCTGTGGCCCTGATATAAGGCAGGAATCCTCGCTTCTCATCATATCCACTTCAGATTTCCTGGCTAAATTACTTTAGTCTAGTAAGTAACTCCTTTTTTGTGTTTCTTTTTCCAGTTGGTCCACTGGCAAGGGGAGCCCACAGTGATCAGGTGGCAGTCATTGTTTCAGGTTCGACTGAATACTACCCATCACCCTGGTGGAAACATTACACCTTTGGGAACCAGGACCGCTAGCCTCACAGAGCTTACAGTTGTGGCTGTAGAAATGACAAATTTGCCAATCAGGTCCCTTGCCATCATGGCAAGGGAGATTAATCCTGTTTCTATCCCATGGTTTCTGGATCCATATAATTTAAGTATTTGGGAGACGGAAAATAAAATGGCTGTTTATCATATATACTGCATTTTGAAGGAGCACATTCTAAACTTACGATGTGTCATCTCCAGACTAGTATCCTGTCTGAGTGTTACAAGGGCTACTCATAAATTATATCAGGCCTGTAGCTTCCAGGTGATGTGGTATATGATAGATATACCTACCTATCATAATGGATAAAGGATTCTGTGACAGTGTAATGGGGTGCAGAGTGTATCCCCCACAATTCTCGATTGGTTGGGGGAAAAAGGAAGGAGGGGAGTGAATGATAGTGGTGTTTAAGATACATTGCATAACAATGGTAGGTTAATAGCTGTGCCTTCCTGAAGGGAAGGCCCGGGGTGAATTGTGTATGTGATTGAGAACATTCAGGGACTGGTGATATAGTGAGGTTGTGGGGTGGGCGGGCAGCAATGGGGGTGGGGTGGGAGGAGTGCATATAGTGTCTGCTCAAGAGGTAGGGGCAGATGCCCATGCATCACTGGGAACTTTTGCCCTGACTAAAGATGGCAGTCAAAAGAAGGTAAAACACACAGGTGGTGGGGTGGGGTGGGGTGTGCTGGCAAAAATGGTGGACACTAACACATCATAAGAGACGCTGGATATGAAGTCATGCAGGATGTTCTGGGTGGACCATTTAAATGAGGGTGGGCTGAAAGAGAAGAGAGAGAATCATAAGGTCTGAAAGCTGGAGAGGGAGAGAGCCATGTGGTCTGGAGTAAGAGAGAGGAGGTCTGAAAATCAGAAGGTCAATCACCAGGGCTGGCGATGTGCCTGGGCCCTGCACATCCACCCAGATTCAAGTCTGCCTGGAGAAGACACGGAAGAACTGACAGAGCAGTGGGGGACCTGCCCAGCCATCCAGGTTTGTGAGAGATGTTTGGAGCTGAACCGTGACCGGGAATGCTGAGCTGAGCTGAGCTGCAGACTTCTGCTTTTCTGAAAACGGTACCTCTGACTGTTGTATTCTGGAACTGGCCTGGTTTGGCACAGGGAGGCAGGACTATGTGTTTTTGGGCTGTTTTGAAGAAAACAGGACTTAATGGCAGAAATCCACCATTATGATAAATCTGTATAATCTTTAAATAAGCGCTCCCTTTTTTTTCACCAAACTCTTGCATTGGGAGTCACGCTTCTTGGCAGCAGGCAATCAAACCCCATATCATTGGCAGGGTTCTGAGATGGCAGGATACTCATTGTTCTATCTCCTTTGGTATAAAATGGGTTGTTTTTTCTGAAACAACTGTGCATAGGATTTTATATTAATATGTTAGAAACTATGTGATCCCTCAGACAGAGGTACTAGCAGAGGTACTGTGAGCAAGGATACAAACTTACCCAGAATGCATGTGAATTCCAACTAGGATAAATTGCTGCGCCTTCCAGAGTGGAAAGGGTCAGATGTAATTTCCATGAACTTTCATCCTCCGTTACCTTAACATCTAGTGGCCTACTATGCAATTTAAATAAATCTTTTAGCCATGTGTGATCTTGAAGCATCATCATTGACCATTAAAAAATATGAACTCCCTGAGTTAAACAGATCTTGTAAATGTTCATTTGTTACATTATACAATGTTAAAAACATCATGTTCTTTAATAAAATCACCAATTTTATAAAAAAATCTAGGTTTCTGGAAGTTGTCGGACTCAAGGTGTAATACACAAATTTCCCACAGTTGTAATATTTACTTAAAACTTCAAATTTTATCACTGGCCACAAAGACTGTCAACTGCTTTCTTTGAAATGGTAGGCTTATTTTGTTAACTTTTGTGAAGATGACTACCAAATAACCAAGTGTGAATATCGATATTTTGCTTGTCCATTATTATTTCAGGGTGAATATTAGTCTGTTAAGGGGTTTGTTCAGGTTTCAAGTGAAATGATTGCAGCAGTACTCTTCCTTGATAGAACAAGTATACTTTGGTAAGCTGCAAAAGTTTTGTGCATACTTCCTGTTTTGTCACATAGAATATTAAACAGTTACTCAAGTATGAGGTTTTTTAAATAATAATTTTGACTGCTTTAACAAGACCATTTCTAGGAAAGCTGACTTTAAAAATTGGCAGTGGAGAATATTAGTACAGTTTGGTGCCGCTGCCTCAATTTTTTGCTAGGGCACAGGCAACTTGATACACCATTGCTTTGGCACTATCAGTGGAAATTTCAACAAAGCAGAATATGCAAAAACAATCTTAGTATTATTATTGGACCTTGTGAACTCCCTGAAAGGGTCCCTAGGGGTTTGTAGACCACACTCTAGAGCTGCTGCTGCGGAAGCATCATTTCCAAGCTGCTTGGTACCATTCCAGCAGTATGTCCAGACTGGCTCCAAGTGTCTACATATAATCAATGAGGTGATGCATTGATTGTATTGTATCATTGTGATATTTATTTAATTGTTTTGTATTGAAGAAAATCTACTGAATCATCGCCTTTTCATGGATTTTTTAAGAATGTAATTCTGATCTATGCTGACAAGAAGGTGGGAGCTTCTTTTGGTGACTGGTAGGGTTCAGAGCAATCCAGGAGCTCAAGCTTTTCAAATGTTTCTGTCCCAGACTTAATGGTCCCATTGTTCTTCTTTTATATATATATAAAAAGGAACTGTCAGGGGACTTGACATCACTACTGATTCACTTCCTTCTGAGCTCTTGCCATCTGCGCAAGCAAATATTAATCTTGATTTTCAGTAGTACATTTTGCCCTCTGGCTGTGGGAGATAAGGATCTCTTTAAATATCCAATGGAAGCCTTCTGCCTCTCACAATACTTCCTAAGTTCATGTTTGATTTGAGTGACATGAACCTGTCTTTTTTTTTCATTCTTCCAAGATAGTTAACACAACCCAGCCAACTTTACTGTCCTGGTTACCACTATTCTTATACATTTCAAATGTTGGAACTATAGGAGAGCCAATGTTTCTTTCCTCTCTCACCTGTGCTTCTTCCCAATAAACCGTAGTAAGAGTCTAAGTAAATGTGATGCTGTCACATTGCAATGTGATCACCACCCTACTGATGACCAGTAATGGAGACCCTTTGTCATCTGACTTGCACGTGATCTAGTTCTAGAATCTCACCCTGGGAATCTGTATTCTAGGACAGTTTGGGTTATAGCCAAAACCAAACCTTAACCAATGATTTGGCAAAAGTTATTTATCTGGGAGGCGATCTCAGGAAGCAAGTCAGTGAGTGGGGAAGTGCAACAGGGAAGGGAAAAAAGCCAATAAAGTGTATGTTAGTAAGTGGTTGTTACTCTGGCAACAAGAGTTCAAGTCTACTGTGAATTGCCTGAAAGACTGTGTTAAACATAATTAGCAATTGTCCCATTTAGGGGTGAGGAAGTAATTTCTCTGCTCATTTTTTTTTTTTTCCTGCATTGATTGAAGACTGTTCCTGGAACATTGAGCCTGTCTTTTTCATCCAGCCCTATATGTGGGCCAAGCCTGCTCCAGCAGCTAGAGCAAGTCCAGCTCTGAGGGCGCTTGTCAAATGAAGTCCATCCTGATGAGCGAATGCTTGAGGTAGAAAGTCAGGAGTGGGCCTCTTCTTCACTAAAGCTCTGGGTGACCTGAGTTGGATTAAGGAGTAAGGGTGGACTTTGATTTTATCTGTCAGATCCTAATTTCACATGCACATAAATACCAAGTTCAGGAAGATTAAAGGCTTAAATGTGAAAGGCAAAAACTATAAAACTTCTAAAGATTTTATTTGTTTATTTAGAGAGAGGGGAAGGTAGGGAGAAGGAGAAGGAGAGAAACATCCATTTTCTCACCAACTGGGGACAAGAGCTTTAACCCAGGCATGTGCCATGACCAGGAATCAAATCAGCAACCTTTTGTTTTGCAGGACAATTCCCAATCAACTAAGCCACACCAAGCAGGCACTATGAAATTTTTAGAAGACAACCTTGTACTTGGTAGACATTGTAGTAGAGAAAGATTTCTTTAAAAAGATACAAAAAGCACAATTCATAAGGAAAAATATTCACCAATTTCTCTTCACTCAAAGACACTATAAAGAGAATGAATAAAAATAGGCTACAACTTAGAGAAAATATTTGCAATACATATAAATGGCAAAGAATTATAGTATATTTAAATACTTTGAGTCAGAAAGAAAGAAAGAAAGAAAGCCCAAAAGAAAAATAGTGGAAAAATTCAATGAGCAGGAACTTCATAGATGATCAAACAAAAATGGTCCAAAAACATTTGAAAATATTCAATCTCATTTTTAACCAGAGAAAAGAAAATTGCCACAAAATTAGTCGAATAGAGCTGTCAGAATGTATTAGGTTTTGGCAAAAATGTAGAACTCTTGTTCACCTTTGAAGAAAGGGAGTGTAAATTGTGTAATTCCTGTGAAAGTTGGATTGCCATTTTCCAGCAGAGTTGAATGTTAAATGTATGTATTTCCTATGGTCTATCAATATCACCTATAGGTGTGTACCTGAAGAAACTTTTGCACACTAGGATGTACACAGAGAGACAGCCTTTAAAAAAATATTACAAAACTGGAAACAAACCAACTGGTGTCAAGAAGACTTTGAGCTTCGGTTCCGTTTCTTACTAGTTATGTGATTTTAGACAATTATTTAACCTCACTAAACCTCAATTCCCTCTTTAGTAAAATGAAAACAACTGTAGCTTCTAACTCATAGGCTTATTATTGAAATTAAATAATACATGTAATATCCTCAAAATGTGCTTTCTTGTTAATCACTCAATAAAATGTTAATAAAATGAATAATTCTTATTTTCATTATAGAGTATCAGAGAGGACTACTAAACAAAGTAGATTACTGCAACTTTTAGTTCCTGAGGGCTTGTTAAATGGCATTTTAATTTTCTTTCTTTCCAGTCATCTAGCCTTAATAATAGGGGACCCCCCTCGTGCTGCTGCCGAGAGAATTAAATGGGATGGGGCGGACGGAAGGGGCCTGTGCCTGTGGTGCTGGCTCATGGACAGTCACGATGATTATTTCTTCTATTTTATCACGCTATTCTCGTCAGTTTTAAACTCTGAAATTGGAGGGTTAACCTAATTTGTTTCTTATTCTTTTTATTGGCTTTTCTCTTCCCATAATTAATTTTCAGTATTTTTTCTTAAAGCACCAAACATCTATACATATAGATTTTATTTGCCTTTTAAACATTTTTTTTGCAAGAGTTTTTTTTTTTTTTTAATTGATCTGGGTATGGTTTAGATTTCCTAAAATCCATTTTTTAAAAATCTTGTTGAATTTCCTTTTTCTTTATGATCTTGAATATTATCATGTTTTGGCCACTTTCTATCAAGTTTTTATTTAAACACGGTCATTCCCAAAACACTGCTGTTCTGATTCATCTATATGGTTGGTAAATCTGGAGTGGCTTGCTCTGTGATTCACAGGTAAGAAACTGGGGCTTAGTACTGAAAAAGTAGATAGTTCAAAATAATATAACATAAAGCAATAAAAATAATAAAATGAAAATTTCTGTATTATGAGAAAGAAAATATTCAGAACTCAGTTTAATCATGAAAAACACTTGTTTATCAAACTATCGGTCAACAGCATCAGCTGAAATCCACTTAGATATTAACACAAGGCGGCAGAAACTTTCAGTATAGTTATGTGCACAGCAGTAAAATACTTTAGCATCCAGTTCCCTGCAAACCATATTAATCTAGGTGAAGTTGAGGCGCTGTCTCTCCTTGCTGCTTGAAGTGAGGGCCAAGGGCCAGCCGCATTGACATTATCTGGAAGTTTAATAGATTTACAAAATCTCACCTATCATTCCAGAACTGCTGAATCAGAGCCCCCAGTTTAACAGATCACCAGCTATTTCTATGCTTAACGGTTTGAGGAGCTCAGAGATAGAGCCAGATTTGTTCGTACAAGGCATCGTCCTCCTCTTTCAATGGAAGTGAATGAATGGTCAGGCTCCCTAAGCCATAAAATACATAGGGCAAAGGGGCTTTTTAGATAATAACCCCATTAAGGGAAATGTTAAATACGAGCAATTACATTGAATAGTATTTGTGTCCAAATCTCTTTCTCAGCAATCTAATTCTTTGTGGCATTTCATTCCACATGTATTAGCCATGTATGAATGTGTGATTTATTTACACCAGACTCACTTGAACATTTAGTAAAACACGACTTTTATCATACTATCTTGAAACGAGAGAAGAAAATATTTTCATGTATTCACTCATTGAACAAGCATTAAATGAGCACCTTTTCTGCCCTGTACTAGAGGTGAATAACTCATGGGATCTGTTCTTAAGGAACTCACCATCTGATGTGGACTGAACACATAAACAGACCTCTTTAATGAAGTGGGAGAAATGCCTTGATAGAACACCTACAGGCACTCGTGAGGGGCAGCGCATCAGGATAGGAGGAAAGTAAGAAGGTGGGAAGAAGTAATGACTAAGCCTTCTTGAAGGATGAATATAAAAATTGTTTGGGGAATAGAGAGGAAGAGAACCTTCCTTGGGGATATGATAGCACAGCAGAAATTCAGAGAGAAAAGTGTGATTTCATCAGGGCTTTAGGTGCAGCTGAAGCACTACGTGCAAGACCGAGAGAAGAGGAGGAGGAGGCTGGAGAGCCAGCGGGGCATTTCAAGTCCACGTGAAGAATTGTAGTTTATCTTGTAGGGCAGCACTGGAAGGTTTTGAAATAGGGAAGAGCCCAGTCAGGTTATCACTGTTGGTGGAACACTCTGGATGCAGCGTGGGGGAAGGAAGAAGGGTGTGGGAAGTAAACCCTAAGTGGAGAGACCTATTAAGAGGTGATTATATTTTTGCTGGCAAAAGTTGGAGTTGTGTGAGGGTGAGATGTCAGCGTTACAACCAGCCTGAAGTGCAAAGGTACAAAGAATCCCCAGAGACTGAAGACTCCTACACACTTTCTCTACAACCTTCTTCATGTCACATTACACTTTTCAGAACAATATTGCAATCTCTGCTGTAAATGAATAAATTCTCAAGATACCATCCTCCTTCATCCATCCATTATACTGCAAAAAAAAAAAAGAAACAATTAAATCCTATTATACAAGCATCTTGAACAGAGATCAAATGTAATTCATCCTATGAGCTGTCAGCTAATTAAAGTATTTATTCCACAGGTTCCTTAGCCTATCACACAACCTTAGCCTCTCACATAACCTTGGGGTGGTATTTCAGGAGAAAAACAAATCACTTGCCATTTCTCCTTATTTAATTTGTTCCACTTTACCAGTAGTTTATTATGGGGCTGCACGTTCAATCTTCATATTCAACCTGGAAGTTAAATATGCACCTTCAGAAAACTGCCTGCCAGGAGGAAGGACATAACACATTAAAGAAACCTTTAAACTGAGATGAACTGGTTTCTCCTCTCTGTACACCCTGCTTTCTGTCTTATGCATTATTCCCTTCACACTACTATTCACTTCTCTCTGTGATCTCAGACAAGGGAGAATTGAGATCCTAGAGGAAGACATCCATTTCCCCCCCAGTTTTATAGCATGACAGAAGATTAACCGATAGGTAAATCAGGGAAATATAAGTTCTCAATATGAGAACTAATTTTCCAGGTTCTATGCATACTGAGAAACTCGCTAGGTTCTGTGGTCCATCTTCATCTTAACAATAGCTCATTTTCACCTAAAACTGGCATGGGACCAGAACCCAGCAGCAGAGATTTCCATTGGACTGCACATTTGGCTGCCAGCCACCAAACATTTGAATTTCATGCAGGCAAATTTAACATTCTTAACTTTGAACAAACATTTATTGGGTACCTACTGCATGTAGGGTGCTACTAAGCATCCCGGAGGAGAATGCAAATTCTTTCAGTATTTTTTCCAGCCTCATGCTGGGCTCATGGATCTCAAGGATAAAGCGTCCTCAGCCAATCCATAAATCCCTCACCTATTCCCCTTGTCGCCATTCTCCCCAAAGTTCTGTTTTTGATTGCCCCTCTCCAGTTTCATTTCTGATTTGTCATACAGAAGAGAACCTTTAACCTAATTTAGATTGTTTTTTGTGTTATTTTTTTCTGAATTCTTTGTGGATCTTTTTTGACCCTAATGTTTTTATTATTTGCTATTACATATGTTCTTTTGGATTCCCATGAGTTCTTTATTATACCATCTCTAAAGCTCACCTTAAAAAGTAAATTTTCAGGACTTCCGGCCAAGATGGAGGTGTAGGTAGACACACTATGCCTCCTTGCACAACCAAAAGAGGAAAAACAACAATTTAAAAAAACAAAAACAGCCACATCTGACAGAAAATCGAACTGAGTGTAAGTCTGACAACCAAGGAGTTAAAGAAGACACGTTCATCCAGACTGGTAAGTGGGGCAGAGCTGGGCGGAGAGTGCACAGCAAGATAGCAGTTTGTGGGCCGGTACCGGCAATACTCCAGCTGCCCGGAGAGACCCATGGCAGGCGTGCCTGGCCAAAACGCTGTTGGTGCACTCAGCAAAACCCGCAGCTGGTTGACCCGGACCCAGGGGGCCAAGACTGGTGGACTGGGTGATCCCTCATTCCTGCAAAGATAAAATGGGAGAAAAAACTGGGGAGCAGAGCAGACCGTGCAACCCATCAATGCAGGGAAATAAAGCCTCAAACCACCGAGTGAAAACACCTGTGGGGGTTGAGGCGGCAGCGGGAGGAACTCCTGGCCTTACAGGAGAGTTCATTGGAGAGACCCACAGGGACTTGGAATGGTGCAGGCCCACCCACCTACCCCGGAGCCAGCACAGAGGGGCCCAACTTGCCTGTGGGTAGCTAGGGAAGTGCGGAGACTGGAGCAAGCACCGTTGTTTTCTCAGGACCCACCCCCACAGGCTGCATCACAACACAACTATGAGGATTGCCCTGACCTGGCAAACACCTAAGGCTCTGCCCCTTAAAGTAACAGGCAAACTGAGAAAAAAAATGGCCCGAATGAAAGAACAGATCAAAGCTCCAGAAAAAGTACAACTAAGTGACAAAGAGATAGCCAACCTATCAGATGCACAGTTCAAAACACTGGTAATCAGGATGCTCACAGGATTGGAAGAAAGATGGTTGCAATTAGTTGAACAAATGAAGAATACGATAAAAGAAATGAGGGGAAATCTACAGGGAACCAATAGGGATGAGAAGGAAACTGGAACTCAAATAAATGGAGTGGACCAGCAGAAAGAAAAAAAACATCCAACCAGAAAAGAATGAAGAAACAAGAATTCAAAAACATGAGGAGAGGCTTAGGAACCTCGGGGACATCTTTAAACGTCCCAGCATCCAAGTCATAGGGGTGCCAGAAGGAGAAGAGGAAGACCAAGGAATTGAAAACTTATTGGAACAGATAATGAAGGAAAACTTCCCCAAGCTGGTGAAGGAAATAGACTTTCAGGAAGTCCAGGAAGCTCAGAGAGTCCCAAAGAAGTTGGACCCAAAGAGGAACACACCAAAGCACATCATAATTACATTACCCAAGATAAAAAATAAGGAGAGGATCTTAGAAGCAGAAAGAGAAAAGGAGACAGTTACCTACAAAGGAATTCCCATAAGACTGTCTGCTGATTTCTCTAAACAGACCTTGCAGTCAAGAAGGGCTTGGAGAGAAGTATTCCAAGTCATGAAAGGCAAGGACCTACAACCTAGATTACTCTATCTAGCTAAACTCTCATTTAGAATGGAAGGGCAGATAAAGTGCTTCTCATATAAGGTCAAGTTCAAGGAGTTCATCATTACCCAGCCTTTATTATATGAAATGTTAAAGGGATTTATATAAGGCATGGAGGGATATCAACAGGGGAGTGGTAGGGGGAGAGAGGGGAAAAAGGTTCAGAGAATAAGTAGCATAGATGGTAGGTAAAAAACAGACAGGGGGAGGTTAAGAATAGTATAGGAAATGTAGAAGCCAAAGAACTTATGTGTATGACCTAGGGACAAAAACTAAAAGGCGGGGAATAGGGGGCATGTGGGGGCAGAGGGGAAGAAAGGGGGGAAAATGGGACAACTGTAATAGCATAATCAATAAAATGTATTTAAAAAAAGAAAAGAAATATTAAATTTGATGATAAAGCAGCCAAAAAAAAAGTAAATTTTCATTTGATTAACAGAAAAAAATATTTCCAGAGTGCACAGCACAACATGTAGATTAATTTCCTCAAATTCTTTGGATAGCATGCATAATGTTGGGCAATGCTTCTTCAAGAAGTTCTAGAAGTTTCACTAAAACCTCCCACAAAACCTGGTAGGAGGAGGTGGTCTGTATCCGCTTCCATCCCAGCCCCTCAGCCCCTCATGGTGGTCCACGCAGAGTAGGTGGGAGACCGATGCTTGCTGCATTGACTGACCGACCTCTGTATGAGCTACTCTTATTCAGGGTTCAGGCAGATAAGCTCTCTGTTGTTACCTTGAACATTTTCACAAGGAATTGCAGCAGCAACCCTCAGTGTCTTAGTAGGGCATCTTAGAGAACACCAGTAAGGGGTTTTCCTCTATTGCCAAAGCACATTAGGACCTAATTATCCTCCTTCTTATGCATTGTATTCTTCCTCAGCTGTCCACATAGGAACACCCAGGATTCATCTCCTATCTCCTGCTGATGATCTCCACAACCAAACCCAGTTAGAAGTCAGAAGGGCATAGGAAGCGCATGACAGCTCGATCCAAACAGGCAGCCCTCTGGGACACAGAGCACCTTGGAGAGGAGTGGAAAGTGAACCTGGAGGATCAAATGGAAGATATTTGACAGCTCTTCATCTGCTTATTTACCTTTGAGGACAGGTATACATTCAAACAACCTTAAACACACACATTCAAAACAATTAAACTGTAAAGCCAAAATTCAATAATTTAAAACTTGACACACAAGAAATAATTTGGTCGCCAATCAATTTAGCCATGCCTAAGGCACTTGGTAGGAAATGCAGGAAACACCAATATGTATGAGGAAAAATAGCTGTTTTCAGGAAGCTTGGAGGTAAGTCATGACATCAGATAGTGTTTTTTTCTTGGAAAGCAAAGTGTCAAGAGTAGGTAAAACTTGGACAGGAGGGTCCACACTCAAATGAAAATTGGAGCCCATAAAATAAGTAATTACTCTTTATTAGCACAAAGGATGTGCCTCTTTAGCAAGTGAAGAGATGAGCACTCTCGTTTGGGTGGATGATGGACCATACGGATCCAGCAATGTTCCCACGCCCTGCGTGGGGACCACTTGGAGGGCTTCTGGCTCCTGTGGGGTGAATCTTGCTCATCCTTGATTTCTTTCTTTATGTTCTCCTCTATGTTTATCTTTTTCAAAAATTAAGAAAAGTTCTTGGGTTTTCACCATTTCTGTAAACCTGGGTGTTAATTTTTTACGATAGCACATGAAATACAACTCAAGAATAAAATTAATCTCTGCACTTTGCTTGCAAGCTACCCTTAAAGGAAAAATCTGCCCCTGCTGTCCTTCAGGGTTCAGCCTCTCTTTATGTTCCTAAGAAAGCAAAAAGTAATGACCGCTTCACAAAACAAGCACGTGTAACACTAGTAAAGCGTGTCTATTTACACACTATTGCAAAGGACTTTATTTTCAATTGATTGCTCCCCAAGCATCTCATTTAAGGGTGATAACAACTAAATTACTATCCTTCCTTAATATCATTTTTTATCCAAGAATAATGAGTGACCTACTGGCACAGTACCGGTTTTACATTTTTAAATGTAAGTCACTGGAGAAAGCACTGGGATTCTTCTTTTTTTTTTTTTAAAGATTTTATTTATTTATTTTGAGAGAGGGAAGGGAGGGAGAAAGAGAAGAAGAGAAACATCAATGTGTGGTTGCCTCTCACGCACCCCCCACTGGGGACCTGGCCTGCAACCCAGTCATGTGCCCTGACTGGGAATCAAACCTGCAACTCTTTGGTTCGCAGGCTGGCCCTCAATCCATTGACCCACACCAGCAAGGGCAGATTCTTTTTTTTTTTAATTGTATTTTTTCATTATTATTTAACCCCCTAATGCTTTCCTCCCCCCAGCAATCACTACACTGTTGTCCATGTCCGTGAGTCCTTTTTCCTTTTTGCTTGATCCTTCCATCCCCACTCCTCCCCAGCCAATAGCTGTCATTCTGCTCTCTATCTATGAGTCTGTCTCTATTTTGTTTGTTCAATTTGTTATTAGATCCCACATACAAGTGAAATCATATGGCATTTGTCTTTCTCCTACTGACTAGGAGAGAGCCTCATGGACAATCATCTTGTTGGAAGAGGAGGAAAATTAGGGGTAGGTCAGAGCTAAGGGTATCACTTAGCACTGTTTTTAGTTAGTTATTCAAATAATATTGAAAATGGATGAATGGTCTGTATCAAAGAATAATGCAGGAGTCTGACAGACATGAAAGTGGGATGTGAAATGCCTGCCCAAGCCCAGTTCTCACACACCATTGTCTGGCTGTGTAGCTGCATTGGGAGGGGGAATAAAAAGAGGAGTCATTTTTGCCAACTGATAATCAATGAGTTTTCTTGGACTGATCACAGAAATGAGGTCTCAGGGCAAAGTGCCACCCTGAAATCTGGAGAGACAGACAAATACAGAGAATTGGAGCTAAGACCAGCCTAAACAGAACAGAAGTTGCTGGATCCATAAACTGGTAGGAACACTTAGATAGTGTCTTTGATGAACTGCTTAAGGTTAAGTATGGTCTAGCATGGGAGGGAGAAACTTCTAGCAGCAGGAGTCTGAGGGGAAGTGCCACACTTTTGTGGATTTTACTTGAAGTTTCTCAGGTACTGAGGATAAAGAGCCTTGAAAAAACAGTCATGTTTTGGAAAAGGATAAAGTAAAACTTGAAATATAACCAGAGCTTTCTCTATTATGAACTTCTGCTCACTAAGGGAAAAGACTACCAGAACCTTATCTGAGGTGAGGGAATAGATATTATTCAATTGCAGCCTTCTGTAAGTCTTTCTATCTTACTTAAGAGATGGAAAAAAGCTGGGGAAACACTTGGAAAGGTCACACCCAGTCTCTTTAACAAATGCTAAACTTCAAAATATGAGATAAATAAGTTCCAGGGATTTAAAAAAAACACTCCCAAACAATTGGACATTCATATGCAGAAAAAAGGAGCTGCTAGCTTGACACTGGTACCTTTCATAAAGTAACACCACTTGTTATAGATCTAAACATAAAATGGAATAAATAAACATTCTAGAATAAATCATAGAAGAAAACCTGCATGAACTTGGGTTTGGCAGTGAGTTTTTTAGATGTGACACCAAATGTATAATTTATGTAAGAAGAAAAGATAAGTTAGACATCAAAATGTAAAAAGTTTTGCTTTGCAAAAGTCATTGCTAAGGGAATCAAAAGTCAAGACACAGACTAGCAGGCAATATTTGTAAACCATACAAGGTCTGTCCAGAAGGTATCCATCCATGCAATATGAAAAATAGAGACATTTATTGAAGAAGATACAAGATACAAGAAACATTGTCCATAGGACAATCATGCCTCAGTCCCTTTCAGAGTAGGCACTTAGGGATCTCACATGGTTCTCCCATTTGCCATCAGCTGTCCCATCATGTTTTCCTGAATCTCACTGATGGTCTGAAATCTCTTCCCTTTCAAAGGTTATTTTAGTTTTGAGAAAAGCCAGAAGTTGCAGGGCACCAAATCTGGACTGTAGTGGGTGCTGAGTCACCTGGGTGATTTGATGTTTCACCAACAAACCCTGCATGAGACATGATGCATGAACTGGTGTATTGTCATGATGAATCAGTCAATCACCAGTTCCCCATGGCTGCAGCCTTCTGAATCATGTGAATATTGTGTGTGGAGTACTGTTCATGCTTAATGCAAAATTTGATGCAGATTCATTGCTTTACTCGCTTAGTCATTTTGAATGCGAGGGCCATGCACTATACATTCTCATTCAGTGACGTATATCACCCTCACTAACTAGTACAGTGAAGGCATCATTGTTCACACATGCACATTCCAGTCCACTCTCCTTGGCTGCCAGGTTACATCGATGTCATGCAAACTGCTTTTGTTATATTAACAATGGCTTAACATTTTATGGATAGACCTTATATATATGAAAAAGGACTTGTATCCAAAGCATACAAAAAACTCTTAAAATACAACAATAGGAAAACAGCAAGCAAAAAAATTAAAGGTGGATTAGAGGTCTGAACACTTTAGCAAAAAATATATGCACATGGAAAATAAGCATATGAAAAGATGTTCAACATTATTTGTCATTAGGGAATTGCAAATCAAAACAACAATGAGACAACACTGCATATCTTCTACTAGAATGGCTAAAATCCTTAAAAAAATAAAACTAAACAGACAATACCAAATGTTGCTGAGAATGTGGAGCAATGGGGTCTCTCATTCATTAATGGTGTGGGTGCAAAATGTTACCACTACTTTGAAGGACAGTTTGACAATTTCTTACAGAACTAAACATACTCTTCCTATGTGATCCAATAGTAATACTGCTCGGTATTTATCCAGTTGATCTGAATACATATGTTCTGTAGCAGCTTTATTACTACATGGTAAAAAATGGAAGTAATCAAGATGTCCTTGAATAGGTAAATGGATAGACAATCTGGTAAGTCCATATAATAAATTATTATTTAGTGATTTTTAAAAATGAGCCATCAAAGCATAAAGCCATGGAGAAACCTTAAATGTATAATGCTAAGTGAAAGAAACCAGTCTGAAAGCCTAAATATTGTGTGATTCCAATTATATAACACTCTGAAAAAGCCAAAAGTATTTACATTGTAAAATGACCAGTGGCTGGTAGAGGCTGGGCGAGGGAAGATGGATGAATAGGTGGGATACAGGGGAATTCTAGGGCAGTGAAATTATTCCATGTAATATTGTAATGGTGGTTACAAAACATTGTGAATTTTTCAGAATCCGTGGAACTCAGCACAAAAAGTAAATCTTAATGTATGTAGGTAAAAAAGATATTCAGGAGGTTGAGGGATCCAAAGAAGGGTTGCAGGCTGGGAGGGTTCTATCTGTTACAAATGAATGAAACAACCTAACGGAAGGGAATGGGGGAAAAAGTGCTGACCCATGGAACTTTGAAATGAGTGGAGTCTGTAAGATTAAAAGCAAAAGAAACTGAACACGTGCTGTAGTTTTATAAAGTTGTCTCCCACGGTGTACAGGTTAATAATTCTGGTACTGCTATACATTTATACTGGAACTTGGCAATTAAGTAAATGAATAGTGGATGGTGGAGCTCAGGTTTCTCATTGCTGGAGAGAGAGTTTACGAGAAAGAAAGAGGAGGAGGCTAGAATGATCCACGTGGTAATGAATTACAGTTGGAGACATCTCTATGAACTCGTGGTTAGTTCAGCATTGACAGGTAGTTAAACATAGTTTTCTACATAGAATATACATAATGTAAATACATATATAACAGTTTCATATATGTACTGTTTCCTTGCTCTGTCAATTGCAAGAGAACAAAATCAATTATTTTGTTGCTTCTATTGACAATAGAAGCAAAAGCATACAAGCACTCAGATACCTGTTTCCAACAAAAAGAGCCAGAGCTCCTTTGGAGAAATGGCTTATTTTAGGACTCGGGTGGAAATGTGTAAGGTGAACCAGGATTATCAAGTAGGGAAATGCAAATTAAAACTAAAAGGAGATACCAGTATACTGCTACTGGAATGACTAAAATTAGAAATGTTGATCAACTAGAACAACTACAAGTCTCATATACTAGGATTGTAAACTGGTACAAAGATTTTGGATAATAGTTTGGTGGTTTCTTAAAAAGTCAATCATATATGACCTGGCCATTCATTTCTAGGTATTTACCTAAGATAAATGAGAGCATATTTTTGCAGAAATGCTTGTCTATAAATTTTCATAGATTTATTGGTAATAGCCAAAACCTGGAAATAACCTAAATGTCCATCAACAAGTAAATAGATGATGAAATTGATATATATCTCCATACAATGAAACTATTCTTGTCAATAAAAAAAAAGAACTGACGTTACAATATGGATGAATCCCAATATAATTATGCCGAGTGAAAAATAGAGTGTGCATACTTCCTAAGTGTATTTATATACAATTTTGGAAAAAGGAAAATTACCCACAGTGGTGGAAATAGACCGCTGGTTGCCAGGGGGTAGGTGGGGTCTGGAAGGGTTGGAGGAAGGGCTTGCAAAGAGGCAGGAGGAAGCTTTCGGGCCTGTGGACCTGTCGTCTTGATTGTAGTGAGAGATTCAAGGAAATACACATTTGTCAAAACCGATCAGTTTGTACACTTTAAATGTGCAGATTTTATGTCAATATTCCTTGGCAAAGCTTTAAAGAAAAAGAAAAGAGGTAAGTTTTTTTCTTTGTAGACTTGCTATTACCAGTGTGAATTGCTATTACTTATTTGCTCAGATTTCTCTTTTTTTAGACTCTAAGCTCCTTGAAGTCAGGAATTCATTCTATTTTTGTTCCAAGTGTCTAACATTGGGGTTATTTAATGTATATATAACAAGTAACATACAAAAGTATAAATCAATCAATAAGTACATAATACTGAACATGTGCAATGCCTAGGTAGGGTCTTTGGAAAATTTCTCCAAGCCTTTTTTGAGATAATCACATCCTGGAAAATGAGGGGAAAAAAGCTAGATTTGTTTATAAATCTAGAAATGTACACTGAGTAAAATAAACAAAAATAAGCATGCACTACTCTGAAAAACTTGATCATAGCAATACTTTAATTTCTAATGTTAGCAAAATTCTTTCTTGGCTCAGTTGACTGTGTTCGATGTGTCTGCCCCGTGGATTAAACAAGCCAATGTGAAGTAGGACCCTGCTTCTGACGTCACCACTTGGGAGAAGTGGACTACTGAGAATCAGGCTCAGTGGGTTTGGGCAAGATAAGGGGGCTCCTAGAAGCTTTTGTCTGAAGAATAGGAACATATTCATTTGATTCTTGAGTTGTCCTTTGTTCAGTGGCTAGTTAATAGGCCTTTCCATTTTTTTAATTGTTGTTCTATTACAGTTGTCCCAATTTTCCCCCATTGCTCTCCCCTGCTCCACCCACCCCTGCACCCAGTCAATCCCCACCCTGTTGTCCTTGTCCATGGATCAGTTATAGTTGTTCTTTAACTAGGCCCCTCCCCTTCTTTCTTCCTTTATCTCCCTCCTCACCCCGCTCTGGTCCCTGTCAGTCTGTTTCATGTTTCCATGCCTCTGGCTCTATTGTGCTCATTTGTTTGTTTTGTTCATTGGGTTCCTGTGATAGATGAGATCACATGCTCTTTGTCTTTCACTGCCTGGCTTGTTTCACTTAGTGTAATACTCTGCAGTTCCATCTATGCTGTCATGAAAGTTAGGAGTTCCTTCTCCTTTTCATTTTTTTAAGACCCTGGAGTCTGGCATCTGATATGACTGGTTGATGTGGTTGCATTAAGGAAGCTTAGGAGAACCCCCCTGCTTACCCCAAAGTCTAACTCTCCCTACACACACATTAATTTCACTAGGTGTTTGTCAGAAACATAAGCGGAGTATTTGTGCTGTGGGGAATATGAGGAGGTACTATCCTGAAGGGGTTTATAATTTAATTAGAAAGAGAAAATGCCAAAACATGACAAAAGTAGCAAATGACCAGTGAGTGGAAAATAGACAAAAAGGAGGAAACTCAGAGTGCATGGAAAGGATTTGCCTTTTGATCAGGGAAGCTTCAGAAAAAAGATGGGATTTTAGCTCAATTATATCGGACTACAGCAGGGTAAGGAGCGAACACATAGCACCAAGAGGTGAGGTGACAAGGGTGAAATAGAATGGAAAAGAAACAAGTAATTTAACAAAAGTAAACAACCTAATGAAATAAAACTGAACATTTCCTTCAGGCAAACATAAAAATGGCATCTGGTAGTTTTAGGAGGGAAGAACAATTTAAAAGAAAAATCTGACTCAATTATTTTTTTATTCTTCAAACCAGCTTTTACATATATATATATATATATATATTTTACTTCATAAATTATATTTTAAGTGAATACCAGTGTCACAGCTCTATAAAATTTAATTGGTGATGTATAATCCAGAAGATAGAAATGATGATTCTTAAAAAGTAAGTTCACTAGCTGAATTCTGTATGAGGGGGTGGTCAGTGAATCTCTTTGGGAAATGGCTTATATCAGGTGATTGGAAATGATTGTTTATACAATGTTATACACGTGTGTATGTCTAGGGATGGATTTGTCCACTATGTAGACACAGGGCTTTAGTCAGATTGACTAGTCGATATTTGGTCTACGCTGTCACTGATCATATACAGTAATCTAATTCAAAGAACCCTAATACTGGTATAAAATAAATTATAACAAATTAGCTACTTGAGATGACTGAATCAGCTCCAGAAGATTAAGCCTTTCCAACAAAGCATTGCCCGAATCCTCTGCTGAGGGTAGAAGGCAATGTGGACTGAACAGACTCCCAAGAAAGGAGGGACAGCTTCTATAAAACTCGCATGTCAAGATTCACATCATCCTCCTGAAGTTGTCCTCCTGAAGCTATAACTCCTTGAAAAAAAAAATGCCACTTTTATAATGACAAGAGTTGGGGGGTATCTGGCACTATAGCAACCTTAAAAATGGAAACAAAATTGAACACTGGTAAAGCAAAGAGTTTGCATTTAACAAGGAATTCTCCATTCCCATGGGTCCACTAAACTCAGGGAACGTCTTCAGAGAAAAAACATTTCTCTTTTTTAGTTCAAAGGATGTAAATTATAACTTAAATGGAGTGGGAATGACAAAGTCACTTAAAAGTACTTCTGTGATTAAATAGTCTATATTCAGATTGTATTGCAACTGATTTTAATAACTGACACCTTCAGTGAAAAGTGTTTTATTTCTGTAGAACTTTTATACAAAGAAACATGCTTTTGTGTCTCACTCTAGTCTAGAGAATAATGGAATGAGTCATACTTATGCTCGTACGTGAGAGGAATCTATATAGTTCTAGTGTAAGAAGTGATCTTAGAGATCATCGAGTTCAAACATCTTGTTTCACAAATGAGGAGACAGGCATAGAGGTCAACGTGAGATTGATGTTGAAGGAAGATTAGTCTGGCGGCATTGATAAGACACTGCGGTGTATCCTCAGAGGCTGGTCTGGGTGGGCCTGGGTCAGGCTAGGTCATTTTCTCCAGTGGCTGGAAGAGCGCGCCGGCAGAAGGATGACTGTGATTTAGAGCTCAGGTTAAGACAAAAGGGGAAGAATCTGGCATCAGTTCCAAAGGAGCAATGGCAAAAGATGTCATAGCTGAGGTAAGAACATTCTGGGAAATAGACTCCAAGGCTCAAAGAGGAATTGAATGAAGACCAACACTTATAAAGCAAGAACGCCAAGGACGCATAGTTTTATGGCTTATATCAGGTGAATGGAAGTTGAGTTTTGCATATGATGTGGAAGAAAACTTGGCATCCAGTTGGAGGCTCCAAGTTGAACTGCAAATAATAATGCAAAACAAAAAAAGGAATAAAATGAGTAATAGTGAGGTCTTTAAAAAAACTGATAAACTCTCATTGGCCCATCTTTTTTGTTTTGGATTCACAGAAACCACTCTCTGTTGTTGTTATTTTCCTTTTTGGGGCATTTTTGGTTATAGATTTCTAAGGCCTAGAAGCAAGCAAAAAAAGGGGGTTTATGGGCTTAGAAGTAGACAAAGTGAGATTTGATTCCTGGCTTTGATGCTAGCCAGGCAAATGATTTTGGACAGATTACAAATCTTCTCCAAGCTTAAGTTTTTTTCATCTGCAAAATGGAGATGACAGTACCTTCTAATTCAAAGGGTTGTTTTGAGAATAACTTATCTAAAATTCCCAGCACAGAATATGCTTTCAACAGAGAGTTTTCTACAATGCTAGATTTGTTTTACAAAATTACATCTTTCGAAGAATATACTCTAGCTTTGCTCTTCCTGAGAATAGCCTGACTCATCTGCTAAATGCTAACCTTGTAATTTGACTCTCACAGAGAGACCACTGTCTGTAACTTCTAGGGCCACTGCCCTTCATCCCTCTAAGTACATGGCTGCAAGTGACAGAGTGATTAGCATAACCCTAGGGCCGGGATATGTATTGTTCTTTCATCATTATAGCTCTCGGTTATTTCAGTCCAATAACTAACATGTACTTGATGACCAGGTGCTCAGAGAATGGACAAAACCAACCAGAAAGGAAGAATCGGGGAGCTCTCTCCCTGTGAAAAGTACAATACCAGAGACGCTTCACTCCCCAGGTAGAGAAAACAGCTAATGCCAGAATCAGGGAAGCTTCTTTCTTTCCTAGTAAACCAAAGGTTAAAGGGAATTATGATTGTGTCTGCACTGCAGCCCCACAGTGTTTTGAAAACAGGAAACTCAAGAAGGTTCTTTTTTGATTATTCTAAAAGTTCAGTACACCTTTCAGTAAATTCACCAACTTTCATTTTGCTGTCTCTTTTTCCTTAAGTTTTCAGACATGTAATCTGAATGGAAATTGACAATCTAAATGGAAATAACTCTCTTTGTGGAAATAATAGGATAAAATAATTGGGCTACAAGAACCTAGAGAGATGATTTAATATAACATTTCAATTTATAAAAAAAATGAAGCCTGTAAAATTACTCATTATGATAATATGCAGTGATTCCTAGACTTTTGGATTTCTTAGGCCAGTACAGTTTTTTAAAAACGAGGAGGTAGACATAAGTTTTTTTTGTTGTTGTTGTTTCTTGTTTATCCCTTGGGTTTATCATGGACTGTCACTATCTCTTCATCCTAGCTGAGCACTAATTGTTGGTTGGCTGTTGGTAAGTAGTTACTATGGTAGTAACTCAACAAACTTGGAATTAAGCTTCCGTAATGCAGGGAAGTATCTTTAATGCAGCTGGACTCACTTTGGCATCTTTAAACTTTATTCTGCTGTAGGCTTAAACTGAGAGGGGCCACTCACAGTAGGCTGCACTGACTGAGGTAACAGCAGTCTAGGATAAAGGAAGTTCTGGATTCGACTCAAGAAAGATCATATCTGCATGACTGTGTTTGTATGGTCAAGATGATTAAAACCAGCTCTATGGACTTAGACAAGTCATATTACCTCTTTGAATCTAATTTTATCATATAGAATATTAAAAAGTCCTACCACAGATAAAAACTATAAACTCTGGAAAATATAAAGCTCGGAGGGATGGACAAAATTTAGGCAGATTTTGAAGAGATGTTAACACTTGGGTGAAGGAAATAAAATGGCAAGAGTTTCCCGTTTTTTACTGCTTTTAGCGCAAGGGCAGCATGCAGTCAGCATACATGGGGCAGCTAAAACTTCCCTAGAAACCTCCACTGTTTCTGGCATAAAGAACCAGTCACAGAAATGAGCGAACAATACCATCAGGATGGCTGTAGGTGATCCCAAGAAACTAAAGGGCAAGATGTCTGTTTATGTCTTCTTGATGCAGATGTACTGAGCAGAACATAATAAGAAAGCCCCAGGTTCTCCTGTCAATTTTGAAGAATTTTCCAAGAAGTGCTCCAAGAGGTGGAAGACAATGTCTGGGAACAAGAAGTCTAAATTTGATGACATAGCAAAGGCAAGTAAAATATGCTATGATCGGAAAGTGAAGGAGTATGGACCAACTAAGGAAGGAAAGAAGAAGGACTGCAACGTCCCTCAAAGACCATGTCTGGATTCTTCCTGTTCTATTCAGAATGCCACCTCAAGATCCAATCCATAAACCCTGGCATCTATATTGGAAATGTGGCAAAGTATCGAGGAAAGATAAAGAACAAAAAGCGACAGGGAAAAGCAGCCTTACTTACAACAACAAGGCTGCCAAGCTGAAGCTGAAGGAAAAGTCTGAGAAGGATGTCACCAACTATAAGTCCAAAGACAGTTTGATGGCACAAAGGGTCTCACTGAAGCTGCCAGGATAAAGGTGGAAGAGAAAGACAAAGATGACAAGAAGGAATAGGAGGAGGTGGAGAAAGAGGAGGAGAAAGAGGAGGAGGACGAGGAGGAAGGAGAATAAGAAAACTGTTTATCTGTCTCCTGTGAATGCCTTAGAGTGGGGGAGTGCTGTAAATGGCACAGCTCTCATGTGAGACTTGTTTGTTGCCCTCATTAGGACTAATTGAACATGACCATTATCTGGTCTCTTGAAGTGCTCTAGAAATTGTCAGTGGTTTACATGAAGTGGCCGTGGGCATCTGGAGCCCACTGAAACTATATCAACGTTGTACATATTTCCAAACATTTTTAAAATGAAAAGGTTCTCATGTTCTCTTCACTCTGTGCACTTTGCTGTTGGTATGACAAGGCATTTAAAGCTGTTTCTGGCATTTCCCTTTTTAATCTGTAAGGTGGTGTTAGCTATATGGTTATCGGCTAGAAATCCTGCATTATCAACTGTACGTATCTATAGTTTGTAAAAAGAACAAGACAGCAAGACAAGCTCTTGCTTCTTGCCTGGCATTGAGGCTGTGGGGAAGATGCCTTTTGGAGAGGCCATTGCTCAGGGTGTGCACAGTGAGGCTGGACCTGTGGACACCGCAGTGGGCACCTGTTTAACTTCAGGTTGCCTTGTTCTGTGTATAGTGACATAGCATTTTGCTGCAATTCTTAGCTATGGAAAAGTGGGGTCAGCTGGCATGAGAAGTATTTGAACCTTTTTTAGTTAAGTGCAGTAGTTTTAAACTGTTTTTAAACAAACTGTAGTGTTCTTTATTATCAGCGAAGTGAAAAGTCACTGCATCGATGAAAACTCAAGAACCTTCTGTACTAAACGCAATTTGCAATGTTTTGTTATTTTTTGTATGTTTAGAATGCTGAAGTGTTTTTAAAGTAATAAAGAGAATTACATTTAAATTAAAAAAAATCAGAGTCACTAGAAAGGGTAGGAGAAATCCCAGGAAAAAAAGAGCCAGACATGGTGAGCAACATGTTCTATGTATGTACAATGTTCTATGTATATCTGTAACTGACCCCTACACCATACATGCACAGGGCATTCTACAAGCAGCCTCGTAATACCAGCTGCCAGTAAAATAATTGAGCTGGTATTTGAGTTGCTACCCAAGAGAGAATTTTCAGTCTGAGGCAAGTCAAATTACCTACTGAAATAACCACAAAAATCAGTAATCTTTGCAAGAACATATCATAACCCAGAGTCTACACAGCAGCACTGATAATATACATAATACAATCTAAAATTTAAAGATTGAAACATTTGACCCATTCTCAATGGAAAGGAAAATCAGTGGAGATATATCATGATAACCAATAACACAGGAGTTGAAATTCATAGACAAGGATTTCGAAGCAGTTATTACTTCAAAACTGTGTTTGATGATATAAAATATATGCTCAGAAAAAATGAAGAAATGTAAAATAAAGGTGTTTATTTTTTTCAGACAGTCTGCAGCTATGTATTCAATGACATCTAAGAAGAAACACAGTTCTTACCTTCATAGTGTTTATAATGAGATATAATGTCCCTTCAGCTGTGGTGTTTGTTCTGTGTATCTGTGATTTCCAAGAATAGGAAATGGAGGAGAATTCCTAATACATACACACATATCCAGATACCACTGACATATACAACAAGGATCCAATTGAGTTAAGGCCAGAGATATTCATTTGACTTCATAATTGTTACAGGCAGTGGCCAAAAAAGCAACTAGATCAGGTTCTGACACTTAGTGACAAATAATAAAAATATACAGAACCAATAATTATAACAGTAATAGCTCATGTTTGTATACCACTTAACAGTTTGTAAAATAGCCTACACTTTTATTATGAAATTTGAGCCTATAACCACCCTGTAAAACATGGGGCAAGTATTCACAGTCTGAGGGTCCATTTAGAAATAAAAGTAGGAGGAGTATATCCACATAGAGTTTTTCTTTTCAAAGACATAAATTGACTAAATAAATTAGAGGCATTCACCCAAATCTTTACTTCTAGTAAGCTCTCAGTGGTAATCTACATTTTATAAGAGGAAAACAAGCTTTACCTGACATGAAAACAACAATAAACATTTGGGATTATTATAGCATTCTGGCAACTGTATTTCCCGGAAACGTGTCTTAAGAACGAGTTGCTCGGTGATAATTAGAGAGTGAAACACACCAGCTTCACATTTCAATGCTGCTCAATTAGAGTGGCATTAGAGTGAAAGTGTAGCCATATAATTGTATGAAGAATAGATCTAATTTTCTCAATGTCACTGCAATATCACCTTTTGGGACTAACGTCACTGAATGATTATGCATATCATTCGGTAATTGTATTTTTATCCATTCCACACCGGGAGCTGACTTTTAAAAGTGGACATGCAATTAGATTAGAAATGAACACACATCAACCAGCCCTCAGAAGATAGCAATATGTCAGCATTAACCCAGCTGCATTTTTTAACTACTGTCAGTGACAATGTTTGTGGCTTGTCAACACTCAGCAGTGATGAACATAGTCGGGGATTATGAGCTTGACCTTTAATCAGAAAAAAGAAAGCGACTGAGAAACTCTGACTCAGGGAGAGTGGCCTTCACAAACTGATTACTTGGTTGACTGTTGGATGTAACTATAAAACAGCTTGTTTAGAGGCTCCAGATAGGGGATCAAGAGCAAATCCCCACCCTTGCTGCCAGATGCTAGTCTTTGAGGGTTGTGTGGAGAATGTGTATTTCGACAGATGAGCCCATCATTCTATCTCAGAGGCTCGAAACAGATAATTCCTGGGGGAGAAAAAGGATGTCTGAAGTGCCCATTAATCATAGTATATATTACTGGAAATATTTCAGGCCAGGAGTGAAAATTTATATAACCATCTGCATTTAAATAGTTTCTAAAAGTAAAATGTACAGAATAAGGTGAGGTTGAGGCTCTAAGTTATAACTCTGAAACCTGAATACTACTGAACTCTAACGCACAATCACGAATTTTAATAAATGTGGTTATTTGGTGTGCAGTTGGTGTCTCATTATCATACTAACCGAAAGCAAATATGTGCACCAGTCTGGTCCTTGGACTTGATTGAAAACAGTCTCAGGACAGTTAAATGAGAGAATTTTTTGCATGGGACAAACAAAGAAAAATAATTTTGATTTTCCTGTCCTAATAACATGGCAGTTTACAACCACGCTCCCCTTCATTATGATGGAGTATTCACTCCATGGAATGGAAATGACTGTCGATAACTCCACTCACTTTACCATAGTTGTTCATGCAAGCTAATGAAATGCACCATTCCTGCATAAGACTTTGGCTAGAAATCAGAGTCTGTAGCATTTCTCGTAGGTTTTGGTGCAGGTCTACTGTACTTTCTTTAAAGTTTCAAACATTAATGTGCGAATGAGTTGTGGCCATATCTGCACATGCAGAATGGGTGCTTTGAATCATTGTGCTAGAGTGTCTTCCCCTCCCAGAGGAACATGACCAGGGGTCCTGGTCACAGTGCTGGGGTGTGTAGGAAGCGGATCTCCTATGACCCTGGCTGCAGTGGGTGAGGTCAAGGCAGGCCAACCAAAAGGCAGGACCTGGGGAGAACTGCTGAGAAATCATCCCCCACAATCACCAGTCAGCAAGGCCCCAGGTAGAGCAGACATATGAAAATACGAAATCATGTGGGGAAACCAAATGACTGTTGGAAAATCTGAAATAGAAGGTGGAAGGAAGAGCCCGTGAAACTCTCAAGGTAGAAAGAATAGGTTAGGCCTTTACTTTGCTTCTGAATTTCCCTTTTTCACTGTTTACCCTGCTTTAGCACTCAATCCCAATTTAGGGTTGGTTACCTCCAAATGGTCTTATCTATTAGCCAATATCTTAAAAATTATGATTAATATTTCCGTACCCATGGGTTAGGGCCTCAATACATATTTGGAAAGTCTTTTTAAGTCAGACAATGGTTTACCACTGCACCTAAACTGGGACCCAAACTTCTCACCATGGACTGTAATACGAGTCATTCCTGTCTCCCTAATTTCACCTCAACCTGCCATCTACCTTGTTTAATATACATTAGTTAAAATAGCTTTTTCCAGCTTCCTGAATGCCTCAAGTTCCTTGACTTTCTTTTGTCTGAACATTGCTTTCCTTCCTTTCTTCATATGACTAGGCTTCTTTAAGTTGTTTTGTTTGTATGTGTTTTTTTTCTTATCTGTCAGTTCTCAGTTTAAAT
>PVJI01017561.1:0-35379 GCA_004026765.1 Micronycteris hirsuta
AATAAGCAGGTATCAAAAAAATGGTCCTGGGTCCAAAGTAAAGGAATACAAACTCTTCTGCAGACAGGGAAACGGGGAGCCTACCTCGTGTTATAAAGGTACCAACACTGATACCACAACTCTGTAAGGGATGTGCACAAAAGGAAAACCGCAGACCCACCCGTCCGGCTCTTAAAGGTCGAAGCAAAGTGACACAGCATGGAACACTAGTAAGCGAGTCTAACATAAGGACAAGGACCTGACCACAATGCTGAGCTGACGGGACCCCGGGCCGACAAGTGAAAGGGAGGGAGCCCTCATTGGACGGGAGACAGACAGGAATTTCCTGGGATGGACAGAAGAAACAAACCCTGCAGCGGAGGTCGTAGCAATGTTAATTAATGGTGAGACTGTGCACAGGTTCTTTCAGATGTGGAATGAGCCAAGAAGGTCACCATTTTCATTCAGATAAAAAAGAATCTACTCAAAGACCACTTTCAATAGCAACCTAAAATAGCACGGGCCTGGGAGTAAATCTGAGGACACTCGCAAAACCACCCCTGGGAACATCGCCTCCCCGAGAGCGTTTCAGACCCCCCCAAGCTGCACACACGAGCCAGCTCTGTGGGTCATGGACCTGGACGTGGAAGGCAGAACTGTGAACTCGGGGAACACAGAATGTGTTTTTCCCACAGTGTGAGACGTTCCTCCAACAAATCAATGTTCAACCATGTTCAAACTGAAAATCTCTGCATGTTGGCCAAAAAGAGGAAAGGCAAGCCTCTGAGTACAAAGCCTAACAAGCGGCAGAACGCACTAAAAAATCCCTAAGAAACAGGACAAGAAAACCAAGTGGGAAAATGAGTGGGAAAAAGCCTCACTGTTAAAAAGACAAAGGGGATGCTCGTTCTAGTTCAATTTCCTCGGCTCTAATTTAAAAGCTCTACATACAGCCCTGGCTGGTGCAGCTCAGTGGATTGAGCGCGGGCTGGGAACCAAAGGGTCCCGGTTAAATTCCCAGTCAGGGCACATGCCTGGGTTGCAGGCCAGGTCCCCAGTGAGGGCCATGTGAGGAGCAATCATACATTGCTGTTTCTCTCCCTCTCTGTCTCCCTCCCTTCCTCTCTCTCTAATAGTAAATAAATAAAATCTTAAAAGAAAAAAAAGCTCTACATACAATGTGTACAAAAAAAGCTTAGTAATTCCAAAGGCACTTCCCCAAAGAGGAAGGGCCCCAGCAACACACACGAAAGGGTGTTCAGTCCCAGCAGCGGTGGGCAGGCAACTCCCACCACCGCAGGCTCAGCCGGGGCCCCGCCAGCCGGGCTCCAGTCAAGGGTCACGGCAGTGAGAGCCTCTGGCATGGTGTGAACACATGCTGGTACCACCTCTTTGGAAAACAGGACCGATTCCCCCCAAAAGCAAAGGCAGACACGCCCTGTGCCCCGCAGTGGCCGTCTCTTTTGGGGTGTGCAGTGCCTGCAAGAGCAGTCAGCCCGAGCGACTTCCCGCCCCCTGGCCACTGCGCTGGGGACCCTCGGGGATGTGGAGACACAGTCCGGGTCCTGTCTAGGAAGCCACCCTGGCTCTGGGGTGCAGGAGTTGGGCTTGAAGACAGTTACCCAGGATGTCATGATGGGGGTTCATCCCCAACAGGGCCAGCCACTGTCTGCCTGTGGGCAGGGAATGGGGTCTGGCAACAGAGTCCTGCTGTCTGTCTGTCTGTCTACCACTTGGGGCCCAGCACTCTAAGCCTTGGAGAAAGGAAGAACCTGGCGCCATCTGAAGTGTTAGCGAGGAGGTTGCAGGTTTCAGCCAAGGTGCCAAATTCCACGACCTTTCCAGAACCCCCGGGCACCACAGGGCCTAGCCGCCATGCTGCGTGACATGTGGGCCTCAGAACACTGACCAGGCCCGGACAGGGACCACTGCCAGCCATGCCCACTCCAGCTCATCTCCAGAAGTCCCAGCCCGTCTCCATGCAACTGCAGCCCCTCTGAAGGGGCCAGCAACCCGAGCTCCACCCCAGCTACGGGGGCAGCCTGACGGCTCGAGGAAAGGCCGCTGCTCCTCCTTTACGATGGGGGACGGGGATGGGACAACATGGACATGGGCACATGACAGGACAGCACGGTGCTTTCAAACCTGGTCAGAGTCTCACCCTATAGGCCTTCACCAAGTGTGCCCTGTACCCGAAGGCGCTAACAAGCTGCCGCGAGAGGCAGGCCGCCCGAGGACACAGGTCCGTGGGCCGGCAGACCCCCACCGGCAGGTGACCAGCCCAGGCCTCCCCTCTCATGCTGCAGTCCCTGCCCAAGTCCAGCCCTGGTGCCACGGGAAGGAGGCACCCGCAGTCCCCCGGGCAGCTTCTCTAGGCACCGGCAGTGCTGAGCCAGCACTCTGTTCTCCCGCATGGAGGCACACGCCGGATTCCCGGGCACCAGCCCAGCGCCAGGCACTCGAGGCCAGCACCCCCGTTAGTCTCCCAACACCCGACCGACCCAGACGGCAGGCCTCCGCTCCACAAAGGGAGAGCCTGAGTCACTCCCTGGGTCGCACAGCTGGCACAGGGAGCAGAGTTGGGGACTGAAGAGAAAAAGGCCCCCCCGAGTTTGGCCCCAGGGCTGCAGTGCCCGCTGAGGAAAGGTCAAGGCACACAGGCAGCAAACCCACTACAGGGGGCTGCCCTGAACTGTCTTCTGTCTTGGGCTCGTCACTGAGTGCAAACCTCCACTGTGAGCACAGCCTTCAGGGCTTGGGGCAAGCCAGGGGTCCCACCGAGAACAGCCGCCCGCCCCTGCTCAGGGCACCCCCCGAGCCCCTCCCCGACCCCGGGCTCAGGGCTCACCACGACAGAGTCGCTATGCGTCAGGTCGACGACCACGGGCTCCAGCGACTCACAGGTAAGGTCCACGATCTCATCTCCAGCTTCAAAACAAAGCATTTCAGCGTCAGGGGAGAGAAAGCACACTGACTTCTCCAGTACGGCGATGAGAGCCAGGCTTCCAGCCTGACCCCTGAAGGGCAGAGTGCACAGAGCACAAGGACCAGCCCCTTTCCGGGGCACAGCCACGGACACCACTCCAAGTGCTGCTGAGTGGCAGTCCACGGTTTGACAGGCATGCCACTGGGGAAGGGGGTGCCTGTGCACATGCACACCCCTGTCCCCGCAATGCCATGTAGCTAGGCCTCTGTGCCCGCACCCGCCCCTTCTCAGGGAGGCAGCAGGCATGCTTGGCGTGCGGCCCTTCTCCTTGGGATGAGCGGGCCTGAAACCTCTGCTATCCACAACAGGGAAGCTGGGGGCTGCTACTTGCCCAGAGAGCTCCAGTCACACTCCGCTCAGCACCCCTATCTGCTATGTTTTAGTGGGCCCCTAGGACCCAACACACCCCAACAGGTTGGGTCTGGCCTGCAGCTGCTGTGAGCCCTCAGGCCCACTCCAGTGTCCATGCGAGCACAGGACCACACGGGAAGGAGAGTGTGCCCAACAGCTCCTGGCACATAGGACCCACATGAAGAGCGGGGCACAACTCCGGTTCCACATGCCAACAGGAGACTCACACCCACGTTCTTCTGCTATTATCAACATCAGAAAATAGGAGGGTACAATGTTCAGAAATAGCATTTGCTTGGTGTTTGGGGGAAGTGACTTGTAATGTACGTAGCACATTCAGAAAGCTTTATTTTCATACATTAAAGTCACAGGAATGAGACCCACACGCATAAGGTCTGATGTGCTTTACATAAAACGACCCAGTTCTACTTGGAAGCACAGCCCACGTGCTGATGTCCCATCATTTCCAGAACCCTCCTCTTTCTGGTTTTTGGCTCTTACCAACAAAACCGAGACTCTCACTGCCCTCCAGTACCTGCAGCCCCGTGCCTTCCCCAGGCCCGAGCTCATAGCCCTCAGGGAGATGCGGGGAGCAGCCCCCGCCCTGGCCTCTCCTGGAGGGGCAGGGTGCACCGGCCCGGGCACCAGCTCTGGGGCGGGCGGGCCAGGGTCCCAGTCTCTGGGCCTTCTGGGACTCGTGGTTTGCGGTGAGAAGAGGCCAAAGACAGGACTGAGACCCTCACTCTCCAAAGGCCCCATGAAATGTGTCTCAGACAAGTTGTTTCTTGTTAAAATCAGCTTCCAGGCAACACAGCCATAAAAACAATCTTAATATATGCAGAGTAAAGAGATTCTGCTCAGGCCACTTGCCACTTCCCAGAGCAGCCAGTGGGGAGAAGTCTCCTGGCCTCTGCCTACACCAAACCCCTTCAACACTGGCAGCTCTGGCCACACATTCGCCTTCCTGGGCAATTTTCTGTCTTAATGAAAAGGAGAAGAGGAAAGCTGAAAAGTTCTTTACAAGGCCACACAAACTGGAGATGTGCTTTCAAATGGCGAAGTGGGCCCGGGGCAGCGAGCAGACCCGCGGGAAGCCCTGGAAGCGACAAAGGGGCAGCTCTGCTCCAGGGAGTGGTGAGTGGTGACACAGGCGAGACTGAGCCTGTGTGGGTCGTGAAAAGGCCCTGATCCAGAGAGTTTAGTCAGCTGCTATGTGGAGTGCTCGGGGAGGCCAAGGGCCAGGCGGGCACATCCTGGAGGGTTTGTGGGCCGCAGGGAGAAATTGGACTTCACCCTGAGGGTCCTGGGCAGACAGTGTGGGGCGCACAGGGCAGAGACAGGGTCAGCTCAGAAAACAAGGAGAACCACTCCCACCATGGTGCAGAGAACGGGTGGAAGGGACAGGGCTGGAGGCAGGGTGACCGTGCAGGGGGTTGGGCAGTCATCTGAGTAAGAAGGAAAAAAAAACAGAAAAGAGAGACACTGAGTCAGAAAGGCGCTACTCACCCTGTGCAGCCTGTGTCACCGCTGTGACCCGCGGTGGCCTCCTAACATTTCTGCAGCAGGTGTGGCCATGTCTGGGTCCAGATGAGAGACCGAGGCACCGGGCCACCGGCAGCAGTGCCGGGTGCCAAGAGGCCCCAGCAGCATGGTCGCCCCGCCCACACCGCACGCAGCATCCCGGCAGCCTTACCGCTTTCCACCAGCTCTATGGGCTCCGTTTCCAGCGCCGTCTCGAGGGTGGAGGCCACTTCCCGAGCTCGCTTCTGGGCGGGTCTAGAACCCGAAGCCCCTCCTCGGCGCTTCCTCTAAGGGCACCAGCACCAGCAAAGGAAATGCGCGTTAGTCCTGACTGTCGGGCTCGGCAGAGGTGCGAACAGGGCGGCCCCGAGAACGGGGGAGGAGGAGCAAGGAGGGGGCCCAGGGCAGGCTCTCCCAACACAGGAGGCTTCAGACACTGCACGTTCAGAAATAAATCATCCAAACACACAGCGAATACAAATTCCAGAAAGTAAAACCCTCTCTATCACCCCATTGGTCTGGCAAAGACACATGACACACACCTCTACGGACTCCTCTGGCCCAGGTCGGGGTGGGGCAGGAGCACCCCCTTAACCGCACAAACAAACCCCCCCACCTCGAATCTGAGTCTGGCCTCACTGTGTTTTCAGCCCGAAGACCTTCAGTCTCCCCACCATAAAAGCAGGTCTCCTGTGGGGAGACCTGGCCTCTGACCTCCTGGGATACATCAAGTGGGGTTCAGCCCTAACGAGCACCCCCCACCCAACTCAAGGAACCAGAGTTTTCTCAGCCTGTCCCCAGGGCCGCCAGAGAGCCCCGCCACAGGGCACAGATGGGAGGACCTTCAGGTCACCTTCCCTGGAGCCCCGGGGGCCCTGGCGACGCCTGGAGCAGAGCTGCTCTGCAGTCGGAGAAATCTCATGGCCGCTGTCACAGCGACACACCCGGCGTGGACCCTGAGGGCCGGAAACCCTTGTGAGGACCCTTACCACTATGCTCACACTGGATGCAGAACTACACAGGGCAAAGGGAGTAGAAGAGGCGAAACACCCTAGTGTCTAGCTGCCACACCGGGCACACGGAGCTCCCGAGCCTGAGCTGCTGCCCCGCAGCTCGTCCCGCAGCTCGCCCTCAGAACCCTGGCCCGGTCAGCGCGCGCGCTGCTCTAACTCCCGGGAGGTCCCGAACGGGGGTGTTTAGAAGCACTTTAATATGCCATGAGGAATGAGGTGGTCACTTAGCTTGAAAATAAACTCCCGAGTTGACAAAACTCACCGTGCTCATGGTGCTCTCCGGCTGCTACCTGTACAGAAGAAGGCAACCGGAACCACGGTTTGCAGGGACGTTGAGCGCTCGACCGCTCACGGCCGCGGCCAGCTCATCCTCTGGCCAGCACAGGCATCTGGGGCCGAGCGGACTCCCCGTGCCGCCGAGTTCTGAAAAACAGACACCAAGCTGATGAACATGACGTCCCTGCCACCTTCGACTTTGTTCTGTTCTCCTGGTCACCAGCAGGGGGCACCGTGCAATGTGTCCTTAACCTCACATCCCCCTTAGGAAGCAAGAATTCTCGTAGAACTCGGGGCCACCGATCTCAAAGCCCGTGACTCTGTCCCCCATGCTGGCTCTTGAAACCATGAAGCTGCTGGGAAAAGACGAGAGAATCAAACTGCCACGTGTGACCGCACCCACTCCTCGCAATGGGAAGGGACAGAGCTTCCCTGGCTCTGCCCATGATGCCACTTCCTCCTCTGGAGGAGCTGATCAGGCAGCAGAGGAGACAAAGGCCACCCACCATTTCACCCTCTGTGCACAGCGGAGTGGGAAGAACCAGGAGTGCGGCTGGGGTAGCCGAGCAGGAGGTTCGGGAAGGGCAGAGAAAGAAGGTGCTGAGGCCACTGCAAGTGAGGGGCCCTGGGTGTCACTGGGAGGAGGCAGCTAACTGCGGCCCATTTAGTGTCAGGGAGGCAGTGGACAAGGGTGCAAACAAGGAGTCTGGAGCCAAAGCAAGGAGGTGGCTCTGTGGTGGCCCAGTCCCGGGCGCCAGTGGTTTGGACCAGGATCCTGGTTCTCAGACTCGGGCTGGCCCCCGGCTCCCCTGGAGGAGTTTCTGATGCGGCAGGCGCGGGGTGGGCTCGCAACTGTGCGTGTCCAGTGAGCTCCCCAGCAATGCCGACAGTGTTGCTTCAGAGGATGCCGCCCCAGCTGACCGCACACCCCGGGCACCCCGACCTTACCACTCCCCATCTTTCTGAGGCACACAGCTGAGCACGACGGCCTTCACCAGGCCCCCGTCAAGTCCACACTCCTAGGCATGGGCCGTGGAGACGAGCGGGCCTTGCAGTCCGGTGCCTCCGAACTCTCCGTGACCTTGGGCAAGGCTCCGACCCTCCCTGTGCCTTGCTTCCTCCCAGCGACTGGACTGGCTGATGCCAGGGCCAGCAGAGAACAGGTGGGGCAGGGCGCACACGGCCAGGGCTGTGGACTGCCTCTGCCGCCATCTCCATCAGCAGCACCCACTGCACAGCCCCACTCAGCGGGCTGCAGGCCCCCTGCCTCGCTCTCTTCCCTGCATGGCCTCTGCCCTGAGAACACAGCAGCGAGAAGACCTGGCCACCAGCTCCAGTGTCCCAAGTGACGGATGTGCTATGTGCAAAAGGAGCACAGGGGAGGAGAGGCCGGGGAAGGCCTGTTCCCGCAGAGCAGAGGTGTCGGCCTCCCGGATGCCTCCACAGGGCCGCAGGTACACCTGCTTCCCGGGAGCTTCCTCACTGCCACTGTCCCCCCTTCCACAGCCTCCCACGCCAAAGCGCCGTGGCCACCCACCAATTCATTCCAAACCTGTTTTTCTCTTGGGGATGGCAAGGGCCAGTGGCCAGCGGGCACAGAAAGCTGAAAGGCTGGCCTCAGGGGCAGGATTCCACCCAAAGGGGCAGTGGGGAGAAGGGGCATTCCCAGCAGACCAGCGTGGGACCCGGAGGGCTGTGTGGCAGGGGCTGGGCTGTGTGAAAGGTCAGCCTCACCCATCACAAGGGCTCTGGGGTCCTGCCAGGCACACGGGCCACACCTCAGAGGCCGCTGTCACTGTGTGCAAGGCACACACTTCCTGATCCCGTCGCTTACCATCCTCCTCTCACCAGAGGAGGAAGGTTCTATGTGGACACCGTTCCCCACACAGGAGCTGAGGATGACCACGGGAAAGGGGCTGGCTGCCCAAAGCCCACAGCTACTACACATCACAGCCTGGGTTTAGAACAGGGCGCCTGGCACCAGACCCAGATGTCTCCATGCACTGGGACTGGACTGGGGAGGGAGTGAAGGGGCGGGTGCTGAGGGCGGACAGGTCCGAAGGCGGTTGGAAGGCTCTGGAGAGACAGCCGGGGTGGGAACAGAGATTGCAGAATGTGTGTGATTCGCAGTCACACAGAGAGAGAGGAGCACACGAAGAGAACGAAAAGTCAGAAACGGAGCCTGAACAGCCCTCGGTACAGCAAGACAAAAGCAGGCATCTCAAGAAGGAAGAAAGCAGGCGGGGTCCTGGCTGGTGTGGCTCAGTGGACTGAGTGCCGGCCTGCGGACAGAAAGGTTGCTGGTTTGGTTCCTGGTCAGGGCACATGCCTGGGCTACGGGCCAGGTCGCCGGTTGGGGGCCTGTGAAAGACAACTGATTGATGTTTCGCTCCCTCTGTCTCCCTCCCTTCCCTTCTCTAAAAATAAATAAAAATAAATAAATAAAAAAAAAAAATAAAAAAAACCCCACAGGTGGGGCACAGGCCAGGACGAGGCCATCAAGCAGCCTCAGGAAGCTGGTCACCAGTCACTGGGGACCAAGCAGTAGAGGCTCTATACTGAGGGTCAAGCAGGGCTGCCTGCAGAAGTGACCTGGAAAATGAGGCCCAAAGTGAGGGGCTTCTTCAGGAAGCGAAGCAGGTGGGTGGGGCAGGCAGAGGGCAGGAGAGGCCCCAGACACTGCCCATGTGGTGGGGGAGAGAGCCCTCCTCCAGATGCAGAGAGAGATCGTGTCACCTGTGTGCTCCAAGGGCCAACGGCAGATGAAGACTGCGGCCTGGAGGTGGTGGCAGAGTCTAGAAGGAACAGAGGTGCCTGGCTGGATGTCAGGTGGCATGGGGGAGGCCGGGACTTGCTGTGCTCGTACTGATTCCATAGCTCCCCTCCATGCTGTTAGAGGGGGCCCTGCAGAGTGCGACACATGTGCCCACGTGTTGCACACGGCGTGCACACGGCTGTGTGTGCGTGCTGCAGACCTCATGGGTGGAAGCGCCCCAGGCAGGAGGAAGCCGGCCGGGAAGACGGGGCAGACTGCCCCAGCATCTCACAGCACTGCTGTCCAGGGGCCCCAACAGGGGCAAACGGAGCCCTCAGCCCACGCCAGGGCAGCTGAAACCACCACCACCACTCGGCAACCCGCGGGCTCACTCCCCACACAGGTCCCCAGGGGGAAGCAACGCGGACTCACAGGTGCTCCAGAGCGTTTTTCCACAGGGGAGCCGGGGTGCGGACACGCAGGCCCCCACGCCTGGCTGCAACCCCATGGGAGCTCCCAGGCTCTGGCGACCTCATTCTGCTGGCGTGGTGCCAGCAGGGAAAAGCCTAAACCCCCCAGGGCCTCTTCAGGAAAAAGCCCGTTTGTGGGTGACTGATCGGGCACTGCCTCACTCACGCCCCCCTTCCTAACCATAAACTTAGAATCATCCCCGTGTTATTTCAAGTGCCCCCGTAAGTGGAATTTCAAAGTGAGGGCCACAGAACACACGTTAATGGCAGGAACCTTCTCAGGGCTGTTCTATGCGGTGCTCAAATGCCTTTGGCGATGGACCAGTGCCCAGCGCAGCCTGCGACAACTCTCGTTTTGAAGCTTCCTGAACGGAACTTTAAGTCACAGTCACATCGACAGCTAGGCCTTCGTACTTAAGAAACACGGGAGCCTCCGGTGTGTTATCCAAACAGCCACACCACATGGACAGCAGTCTGAGCCCGGGAGCCTGCCACAAACCCTGGACCTCCGCGCCTCCGCTCTGCCGTCTCTAATGTGGGAAAACATCCCTCGCGCTGCAGCTGTTCCCTGGGGCAGAGCCGCTGCACGCAGGTGTCCAGGGTGGCCCCGCCACCCTGCGGCCACCCACCAGCTGACCAAGCCAAGGCACCCACACAGGCACCTGCTGCGGGCCAGACCCTGCCCCAGAACCAGCGGGGGCCGAGCAGACGCTCACCGACACGCACTGTGTGCGGAAGGACAATCGGTCCATTAAGTAATGACTGTGTGCTGTGCCCGAGGGGCTGGATGCCGAGCTCTTCTTGCGAGCATCCGAGCAAAGTGAACCTTCAGTGCCGGAAGAACAAAATACACGCGCCCCGCCCTTCTTCCAGGCATTTGTTCCAGAAGGAGGCTCGGCAGCCTCGCCCACTGCCCTCTCCTCGGGCGCTGCAGGGACTTGGCAAAAGCAGAAGGCAGCAAACTGTGCTTGGAGAGACAGACAGTCAGGGTCTTTCATGGGTTTACCTTATGACCCCAAGGAAGCCACCAGCAAGTCCCAGAGGCCTGAAATGAGCACCAGAGGCGAGGGCCTCCCAGCTGCTCAGTGGTCCCCAGGCACAGGACCACCAGGGACTGCCTCCTGCCCCCCACTGGAGACAGAGCAGTTGCCCCGCACCAAGGTGCTCTCCTTCTGCCTGGGGCTCGGGCCTGAGCCACGGGCGTCTAGAATGAAAACGAACGTTGGGTGCTCTCTGAAAACCTGTGAGAAAAATCAGCACCAATAAAAACATTCTTTAGCCTTAAAAACAAATTTCAACACATGCTGCAACATGGATGGATCTCTTAGACATTACGCTTAGTGAGATCAGACACAAAAGGACAAATATTGCATAATTCACCTACCGAGAACCACCCAATCCAGAGACAGAAAGCGGGAGGGTGACTGCCAGGGACAGGGCGCGGCTGTGTGTGGGGAGGGCAGAGGCGGAGCGGGGGAGGATAAAAAGGCCCTACAGGTGACAGGCAGTGAATGCACCTCCCGCCACTGCGCACCAGAAGTGGTCCTAACAGTCTATGTAATGCTGTGTCTATTTTCCTACGACCACAACACTAAAAATACACTTCACCTAACACTCCTTTTCTAGACATTGTAAATAGGTTCTGTCAAATATTCGGAAATGCTCTGCAGTGGGCACAGCCCCAGAAACACCCGGAAGGTGCTGCCTATGTCCTGGCCAAAGCCCCAGCCAACCTGGCTCCCCCACCCTCAGAGCAGCTGTTCTCATGCGTGTCTCTACAGCCACACACGCAGGCTTACGGAAGAACCCCTCCCACGGCAAGCTGACCCATTTGTGGGTGAAGCCCTGCAGCCCGGGGAGGCACCTCAATGCCTGACAGCTTCGGAACATGTCACTGTGGGAGAGGGTCGTCATGCTGGGCATCGCGGTAAGACACTAAACTCAGCTCGTTCTGGCAGAGTGGGAGCCAGCTACCTGCCCCCCACCCCCGCTGCTTGGGGTAGGGGGGGTTCTCTGGGTCATTGGAGGCCCAGCTGGGTGCCTTCTCCACCTCTCTGACCCCCTACTTTTAGTTTTCTCTCAGTCATGGTAGGCTGGGAACTGGGGGGCTGGTGACACAAATAAGGGAATTCCTGGGGTCCAGGAGCAAGGGTGATGGAATGGAACCCTAAGGGACCTCCCCCAGAGGCTGAAATGATGCTAAAGACCAAGGGGGCAAAGCAAGGTCAGGCACGGAGGCCACTGGCAGCTCCCAGCCCTCCCCAGGGTCAAGACCACAGCAGCCATGAAACTCGGGGTGGGGGGGGGCAGGCACACTGCCTGTGTAGATGCGGCAGAGCGCCGAGGGAAAGCCAGCCAGGCAGCTGAACCGCTTCTAGTGAGTCGTGAAGGCGGGGCGGGGCGGGGCGGGATGGGAGGTGTGTGACCGGTCAAAAGCTTACAAATGAGATTCTTTGATCTATGCCTCTAAGCAGAAAGGAGCTAAGTAAGGCCTCTCAGGGGGAACAGCTCATTAGCATAGGGGGAACTGGTCTTTCCCTTCCATTCCCAGGCAGAAGCACCACGGGCTGGCCAGGGAACAGGTGCCAGCTCTTGAAGGGCCACCAAACCCCACAGGCTACCGGCACTAATCTGGGCAGCAGCAGAGGCCCACACGCAGATGCTCCTCAGCAGTCCTCAGCTCCCACCAAGCACACTCCAAGGCAGGGGCGCTCTCACACAACCAGAAAAGGCAGACCGGAACACCAGGAAGACCTTCAGGCAGGCCCAAGGAAGCTAAAGGCATCCCAGAGTAGCTATTAAATGCAATTACGGGCCCAACACTCAGCACCGTTCCCAACGACACACACAGGTTAAATGGTTAAGAAAGGCGCAATGCTACAATAACCAGGGCACTCTCCCAGGCACCCGTGAGTGAGCGAGCCGCTGGGAAGCAGGTGAAGCCAGCACGCCAGGCGTGCCTGGGCATGGCCCAGAGTGCACAGCCAGCTGAGGTGGCTGCTGGGGGCCTGAGGTGTGGGCAGCCCCGAGGTGCACCTGGCGTGACTCAGCTGAGTCCAGTTTTGTGCTCATCTAGTGCTGGGCTGGCCAAAAAGTCCGTTTAGCTTTTTCTGTAAAATAAAAGACACAGTTCTTTTCACTTTCACCAATAACTTTATTGATTTGGATATTCTGCATATGTTGGCTATGTCCTACTATTGGCTTCTAGTGGGGAGAGGCCAGGAGTGCTGCTGAACACCTTCCAATGCAAAGACAGCCCCCCCAGCAAAGGATTGTTTGACCAAAATGTCAACAGTACCAAGAAACTTCACAAACCACTTTGACACGTTCAGTCAGTCACAGCACTGTCTCCATGCCCTGCACAAATCTTTTTTGCATTTCAGTTTTTACCTTTTTTTTAAGGATTTTATTTATTTATTTTTAGAAAGAGGAGAAGGGTGAGAGAGGAGAGAAACATCAATGTGTGGTTGCCTCTCACACATCCCCAAGTGGGGACCTGGCCCATAACCCAGGCATCTGCCCTGAATGGGAATTGAACCAGCAACCCCTTGGTTCAAAGGCCAGCATTCAGTCCACTGAGCCACACCAGCCAGGGCAGTTTTTACCTTTCCTGAAATAATAAAGCATAATACACCAAAAATGTTGAGTATTTTTTCCATCTGCAATATTAAAATGGCTGCACAAAAATTCACCCATTTTAATAATTTTTTAAAAGATTTTATTTATTTATTTTTAGAGAGAAGGAAGGGAGAGAGAAAGAGAGGGAGAGAAACATCAATGTGTGGTTGCCTCTCATGTGCCCCTTACTGGGGACCTGGCCTGCAGCCCAGGCCTGTGCCCTGACAGGGAATTGAACCGGCGATCCTTTGGTTAGCAGGCCAGCATTCAATCCACTGAGCCACATCAGTCAGGGCCCATTTTAATAATTTTTTTTTTTTTAAATGAGGAAATCTTTTCTTTCTTTCTTTTTTAAAATTTTTTAAAAAAGATTTTATTTATTTTCAGAGAGAGGAGAAGGGAGGGAGAAAGAGCAATGTATGGTTGCCTCTCACATGGCCCTCACTGGGGACCTGGCCCGCAACCCAGGCATGTGCCTCAACTGGGAATCGAACCGGGACCCTCTGGTTCCCAGTCCGTGCTCAATCCACTGAGCTACACCAGCCGGGCCCATTTTAATAATTTTTTAAATGGACGCTGATATGACAGCTGTCACAATACAATCTAAAAAAAAAAAATTGTTTTGAATGAAATTAAAGACAACTAAGTGCTACTAGAGCCATCTTATGGAAAAAAAACAAAAGAACTTTTTGGCCATCCCGGTACACGCCGCCACGTAGAGCAGACTCAAATCTCGGTTCGCTCCAGCCACGCCCAGACGACTCCCCAGAGCCACGCACTCACCTGGACAGGCACAGGAAGCAGCACTGCCTGCTCCACTCCAGGCCTCCCGGTGGCAAGTCCCCCACTCCAGGCCTTCCTGACACAGCACCACTGCCAGCTGCCAGGTCCCCCACCCACCCCGGGGAACCCCCGCTCACCCTTCGAGGCTGGCCTCGAAGCGCTGCTGGCCCTGACTTAACCGCTTCTCCTGCTGCTCTCAGCACAGTAGCCACGGCTGAGGTCGCACAGTTTTTCCAACATCCCCTCCTCTTAGCACAGCCCTCGGCATAGACATGTCGACAAAATGACTTTTCCCATTGCAATTAAATTCCAAGTTCATCAGAGGAGATGGCTCAGTGTTTCAGGGGTGGGGGAGAGGATGAGTCAGGGAAATGGAGCCTATGCTGCAAGTAAAAACAGTCACCACCCGGAAAGGGAGACCCAGACAAATGGTCGCCATGGGGCGGGGGGGCAGAGAACTTCTCCACAAGGCGGTTAAACATCAGAAAGGTGCTGGAAGAGTTTTACTTCTGCAGGAGCGGGCTGACACGAGAGGCGAGATGCTGCTGACGGAGAAGTGCCCGCACCCCAGGACTGCCATCCTGGCTGGGCGGGGGCTCCTCAGGAGCAGCAGGCTTCAGGAACACTGTGCAGTGGCTAAAACTGGGTTTCATGAGAATTTCTGTAATCAGCCCTTTCCTGGACAGAAGTCACTTCAAAAGAAAAAGTAACGTAAAAGAAAAAGCAACGCCCCCCACTTTTGAGTGCCATCTTCACTGTCGGAAACTATCGGAAACACTGGCTGTCACTTTCCCACCACCGGAAAATGTGGGTGCCAAGGTCCAGCAAAGGGAACACAGACGCCGGCGTCTGAGGCCCAGAAGCTCGGCGGGCCTGCTTGTCAACTGTGACCTACAGCAGCCACTGACCGACCTCCTGTGCTTCAGGACCACAAATGAGCTCAGCACAACGCCCAGCAGGCTGGATCTGTGACAGAGGGGCGCGGGAGCCACCATGCGCCAGCGATGCGATAGACCACAGACCCAGACAACTGCGCCCCATTCCTAACACCACGAAGACCTGCGGTCACGGTTCCAAAGCAGGAATGCATGGTCTGCTAAAAACAGCCTTTAGCAGACACTCTCATTTTAACTTTGTGCACGTCAGATAAGTCTACACGTCCAACCAATGTATTCGTTATCTGGAGGAACCCACGTGGGTACATCAGGAGACCACGTGGTTTAGAAAGGATATTCCAGGAGAGCCATCGGTCACAATTCCTCTTTTGCACAGCAGACTACGGATGACCCTCATTTGGACACCTTCCCAGGCCTCTCCTGTGCTGCATGACACGGTGGTGCTCCAGGAAGTGCCGACTGCAGTCACACCTGGAAAAACCACTGGCAAAGAAGTCCAGACCCCAGGAACGCAGCCTCCACCCCAACCCCCTATCTCTTCACACTACCTCAGCACCGGGGCTCCGGGCCTTCCTCCTCAGAGGAGAAGCCCCCACCGCCTTGCTCTAAACTCCCCAAGTCCTGCTGGGGAATCGCTGATGAGAAAGGACAAGCCAGAAGAGCACACGAGTGTATGTGAGTCCCACCTCGGTACGCCAGGCCTGCCGCGTCCTCCAAAGGTTCCAAACTTGGAGACCAGGAAAGATGCAGCCAGTCGTCTCACGGAGAGACAATGGAGCAACACGCAGGGCACACCAGGCCACTTTCACCCAGCACGCAGACCAGCCACCCCGTGCACGGTCTCACAGAGCGGCACCTCCGATCTTCTCCACGAGTCCGGGAAGAAGCCACTGGGCGAGGGCTGCACTAATAGTCCTTCAGGGAAGAGCGGGTTCTGGGTCCCAGCTACCCCTTCCTCGCCCTCCCTGCTCTGAGGCCACTGGCCTCGCTCCTTCTCGCAGCCCAGTGACTTCTCTGCAAGACACATCTAATCCTGGCGCTTCCCTGCTTAGAAGTCACTTTAGTGACTTCCAATCTGGCCTTAAAATAAACTCCAAATTCCTCCACAGGGAAGCACACCAAAGACCTTCTGTGACCTGGTTCCCACGTACCCCTCCAGTCCCACAGCTTGACAACCTGTATTTCTGCCTCCCGCATCGACTCTCATTCCCTCCACCCTCACTCCTCGGCCCCCCAAGGCCTGTGCTGGGCTTATTCTGTTCACTACAGCACCCCGAGCAGAAAGCTTGGCACACAGATCTCAAACATGTGCTGATTGGAACATTCAAGAATGTAATCTTAAAGGGAGCAAGAAAAAAAAAATCTTTGAATCAGAGTGGGAAGTTCAAATGCAAGCAACAGAAACAGCCTGCAACACAATTCTCTACTTCAATGTTCCCATTTCACCTCAAATATAAAACCAAAGCCAATATGTCTCCCCACCCCATAACAAACAAAAGAGGAAGAAAAGCCTTTCATTACCAGAGGTCCCCAAATTCCTGGTCACTGAACTCGAAGGCCTGGTCCTGCAGTCTACCAGCTGGCCGTGTGACCTTGGGCGGCCCGAGTTGGCCGCAGGGTTGCAGGGCTTCGACCCCGAGCCTGGCTCCGGGGGCTGGATGGGCGCAGAGGCAGAACAAAGGTGTGACTGTGAACGTCAGTGGACACGTTCAAGGATAGCACAAAATCCACACCCCGACCCCCACAAAAACGGCCACCGCGGGCTCCAGCCCAGAGCTCTCCCCTCCTTTCGACGGGTCAAAGGGGGTAAGTGGCATGCCCCGCAGTTTCGGGTCTCAAGCCTCGGTGTTAAGACGCTGATTAACCTTCAGGAACCGGTCTACAGGCGCCCAGGGGGGCGGGCCTCCGCCGCAGCAATCACCGACCGCCAACGACCGGAAGCTGGGGATTTACCAAGCTCAGGCCCTCGCTGGGCGCCCCCAGTGCGGGCCCCCGCCCCCTTCAAGCTCAGAGAAGACGCGGGGGATCAGCCTGAGCACACAAAGGGGGCGGCGTCAGCAAGGAACAAAAACCTTGCCCAGGTCTCCCCCGAACGGCCGATGCCCCTCTCCCTGGGCCGCCCCGCCCGACTCTCCGAGTGACCTTGTGGGCATCCCTTCCCCTCCCAGCCTCAGTTTCCCCGCTCTTGCTACTGCGCGCAGCCGTTCGCTGGCCCGCCCGCGCCGCCGACACGTACGGTGAGGCTGCCCCACTTTTGTTGCCCGCGCCGAGCTGGGCTCGTGCAGCCGCGCGGACAGCGAGCGGAGGAGCCAGTCCCACGGTCCCGGGGAAGGCCCGGCCTGGCGTCAGGGCCCAAGCGGGGTCGACCACGCCAAGGCTGCTCCCGGGCCGCAGCGCCCAGGCCTCTGCAGGCCGCGAAGCCACCCGAACCCGGTATCTGCCGCCCTGGCCTGCTGCTCCCTCCCCGCAAAGCCTGGCTTTACTTGGAGCTGGTTTGGTCCGGCAAGCGCCGCAGCCAACGCGTTCGAGTCAGGAAGCACCTTCGCAAGCTGCTGAAGAGAAGCACTCCAGCAAGACGCCGCCGCCTCAACTGCAATCCACTTCCGCTCCGGAGGCCTCCGCTCCGCCTCCCTGGCGTTTCCATTGGCTGTCTCCGCCCTTACTCCCGCGTTTTACTGAGTCGATAGGGTATATTTTAAATTCTATTGGGTGAGACAACCGTCTATTACCACTTTGAAACGCGGCTTTTTCCGGCCTCACTTACTCTCACGAGAGTAAGCTCCCATCTTCTCGCGAGATACGTGTACGGCGCTCCTCGCTTGCTGGCAAGGCCTCTCGGGAATTGTGGTCCGCAGAATAACAAGGTCGCTGGCCGTCGCGGAGCTGGTCATCAGTGCAGGCCAACCCTTCCGTGGCGCTGATCCCCGCCCGCCCGGTCCCTCTCCCGACCTCAGTTTCTTCGTCTATTAGTGAGGACTTTGTGAGCAATGTTCCCGGGGAAGCTGGGCCTGGATCCGCAGCTCCTCCGGGGCGCCCGCGCCCCGACGTGCCGGGCCCTGGGCCAGCGCCTGTCCCAGGCTGGCGGTGGAGACAGGAGAGAAGCACAGCCCGGCCCAACTGCGGGAACCCGAAGGAAGCGCCTTCGGAGCTGGGAACTGAAAAGACTCGAAGAGCGTTCCAGAAGAGGGAGCCTGGGTGGGGAGAGATGGGCCGGCACGTCCGGGAAAGTGAAGGCCGCCTGGTGTGCCAGGAGCACAGAGGTAGGGAGCCGTGGGGCGGGGGAGGCGAGACTCAGACCTTGGAGGTCAGGAACCTGGCCCAGACGCCAGGTTGAGAGTCTGCATTATCCCCAGGGCCGTGGGTGTCAGGGAAGGGACGGCTGAACCTGTAGGGGAGTGAGCGTTCAGGCCCAGGCCTCCCCGGGGTCCAGCAGAAACTCAGGGGTTCCTGAGGCCACCAGTGGAACTTCAAGGGTCAAGAGCTCTCAAGCCTTGGATCCCTCCTTCCCGAGTTCAAATCCCAGCTCCATTGTTTAAGCAAATTTCACTGTTCCCTCAACTGCCCTGTGGGAATAAATAATACAGGACCCACGGCAGAGGAAGAAGGTGGAGAGCTGGAGGACTCGGCCGGCACTGCATGGCCAGCTGCAGGCCAGCCTGTGGGTGGGGGTTGCTGATGAGCCCCTTTTGTTCTAAGAATGCCCGGCTCTCAGGCCTTGGCCATCATCTCTGGCCCCAGGCACCGCCAAGCCGTGAGGAGGTCACTCCCTTCAATGTGCCTTGGGATGGACAGTTCCCAGAGGGGATCTTGAACCCAAAAAATTGGGTCTTGCTGGGACATGACTAAGCAGGTCAAAACCAGAGCATTAATGTTTTTGTGTTGAGTTTACAAGCAGTCTCTGGGTTTGATATTTTATGCGAGCAGAAGGGAATTTGGCACTGTAGGGTGTCAGAACCATCTGATTCCAGTGTGAAGTATGTTAGTTGAGTTCTTAATTTTCATAGTGATTTTAAGTTGGAAGGTATAAGATTTGCCACAGCTTGTAATCATAATTGGAATAGTATTAAAGAGAATTTACAAGTTTAAGAGGAATGTAGACATTTAATACATCTGTAAGAATTCTAAAATACTTGACAAAGCAGACAACTAAAATGCTAAAAAAAAAAAAAAAACCAACAAATTAAGATTCTACATGTGTAAATGCAGTTTAAATGTTTAGGGGGAGTTTCAGGTTATAAATTGCACCATGCGTGACCGATCAAAGTGATACCTAAAAATGGCCAACTTTACAAACGGATTAGTCATTTGGATTTCACAGCCTAAGGAAAAGCTAGGGTTTTCCATTTATAACTTTTGTACATTGAAGATGTGATGTTGAGCCCTGGCTGGTGTGGCTCAGATGATTGAGCGCTGGCCTGTGAACCATGGGGTTGCCTGTTCGATTCCTGATTGTGGTACATGCCTGGGTTGCAGGCCGGGTCCCCAGTGGTGGTGCAGGGGAGTGCGTGAGAGGCAACCACACATTGGTGTTTCTCTCCCTATCTTTCTCCCTCCCTTCCCTTCTCTTCTCTCTCAAAATAAATAAATAAAATCTTAAAAAAAAAAATGTGATGTTGAGAAGCAGAGTCACGACTTGCATGCTCAAAAGCTGCCTCCCAGGCCTCTGCAAAGCTTGCAGGACACTGAACTTGGGATGTAAGCATCCCTGGCTCCCTCACAAGTAGTGCCTCTGGCCCCAAAAGTCCGCAGTCCGCAGCTTAGAGGCAAGACTGGTGCCCCTGAACACCCACAGTGCCACACAGCTGAGTGCAGGTGCCCGGGTCGCATGCCAGAACCTGGGTCTCTGTGAACGAGGCCTGAGAACCTGCTTTTCAACTATCTGCAAAGACAGAACCTCCGCCCTAGTGAGTTTCAGATATTGTCAGCAAGGGTTTTCCCGAGGCACTTATGCCGAAAATACACTTCAGCAGAACATCACCTTCCCAGGTGGTCCCAAGAGGGTTTCCTGGGCACCAGCCAAACCTTACTTCCCATGGCCTGCGGCTTGAGCAGGGAGGGGACACGAGCTCACTCGCCGCTGCTTCAGGACAAGCCTCTGCAGAGCTCAGTGTTTTCAGCAACCAGGACTTACTGTCGCTTGGGATACAAGTTAGTTCTGGGGGCGCTCACATGTTGGGGTTTGCTGGTTTGCAGGGGGTGGGGGATGATGACCCAGGCTGGGACAACTGGCTCTGCCCCACATGGGGCTTCCCCCCAGCAGGCCACCCAGGATGTGCTCACACCAGGGTGGGCAGGGTTCCAAGACAACGAGGGAGCTGCAGGGCCACTGGCGGCCCAGGCTCTAAGCTGGCGCTCAGCTGCTTCTGCTGCATCCTGCTGGCCAGAGCAAGTCCAGGGCTGGGGGGAGCAGGCTCCGCCCCTTGATGGGTGGTCACAAGGCAAGGAACGGGGCTGCAGGGAGACATTTTGCATCTATCTACAGTCCACACCCTCGGGATGGCCGGAGACCTGCTCCCACCAACGTGTGCATGGAGCAGAAGCCCCAGGAGCTCTTGTGGCATTTCTGGGCAGTGGGCCAGTTCAAGGGGTGGGTAGGGGCCTTGTGGACTGCCAACCAGCATCATCAGCAGCACCCTAATTTGTGGGGCTACAGCCTCTCCCCTCTTGCCACCCATGCTTTGGGCACCCATGCCCGCTGCAGGAACTGGCCTGGAGAGCATGTTCAATTCAGGCTAGTGACACTGCGATCAATGTTTGCCCGAGGCTTCAAGGACACAAGAGGCTTCCCTCCTAAAGCACCGGGAAGAGAAGGCCTGTCTCCTTGCAGACAGGGTGAGGCCGGAGCTATCAGTGTGGAAACAGCTCCTGGGTCAGGTAGGTCCTGAAGCCCACCTTACCTTTGGAGCACCAGTTCTGGGAGCTAATAATTCCCTTTGTGAATTCCTTGGAGCACCCAAGTGACCCTTGGACAGGTCTCATCAATGTATTCCCTTGATGGTAAATGAAATGGGTTTGAAACGCATAGCAGAAATGTCACATTTATTTCTCTAAATGAAATTTAATCTGCTCCCAGCTCTGATTTGACAGGGGGTGGAAAATCCCTCTTTACCAGCCTGGGTTGTGGGAAAATCCTGGGGTTCTAATGTTGTTCAGAATATTGGGGGAGAACTCTGTTCTTTCTGTTCTTGTCACTTGAGGTACCTACCTTCCTGACCAGAATGTGCCCTGGGGCCCAGCCTCCCCCTCCGAGGTACCATCTTCTCTGAGGACCCAGGCAGGATGGGGGAGGGGACATCTCCTCCTGGACATCTACCCAACTTGGCACTTTCCAGCCCTTCCTTTACCGTCCCTCACCCCTCCTTCCTGGGAGTGGCAGCCCAGCCAGCCTGTCCCCAAGGCCACACCCTCTCCACCCACCTGGTGCTGGGCCCCAAGACCCGGGACAGCGAGCCCATCCCTGTCTGTCCCTGGGCAGGCTTGTGCCTAGCGGCCCAACCTTGTTCTCTTGGTGACACTGGAGGAGGCTGGGCAATGCTCTAAGGTCCCCAGGCTTACTTTGGGTCCTGGCTCTGGGGCCATGTCACTTCACCTCTGACCACCAGCAGAATGGGGGTGGGGACAGTTCCTTTGCCATCCTCACCACCCTCCCCCACAATCATCCCTGTTAGGTGTTCATGAGATGCCACATGAGAAGGGCCAGTTCCTAGTGGCTCAAGAATCCTGCCCGGCTGGTGTAGCTCAGTGGATTGAGCGCGGGCTGGGAACCAGAGGGTCCCGGTTCGATTCCCGGTCGGGGCACATGCCTGTGTTGCGGGCCAGGTCCCCAGTGGGGGCCATGTGAGAGGCAACCGTACATTGCTCTTTGTCCCTCTCTTCTCCTCTCTCTAAAAATAAATAAATAAAAAATAAAAAGAATCCTGGCTACGTCTCTGACCAAACACACACACACCCTGTCTTGGGGGTCCCCAGGTTAAACCACTGGACTCCAGATGGAGAGGGGGGTTCCAGGTTTCCACACGCAGAAGGGGCTCTGGGGCCTCAGAAGAGGGGCCGCCAATGCTGAGCATGGGGAAGGGATAGGTGGCCACACTTAGCACATAAAACACGGGGCCAGGTCCACTGGAATTCCGAATAAAGAGCAGATACTTTCTTGGTGTAAGTTTGTTTCAATCTGGGTCCTGCATTTTATCTGACAATGCTGCTCTCGGCAGGTGGGGACTGGGGTGCGGGTGGAGGGGCGGAGGGGGGACGGCCTAGGAGGTGCACAGGGCAGGCTGCTCGCTTTACTCCTGCCGGGGTTCCGGGGTCTCGGGGTCTCGGGGTCTCGGTGTCCAGGGATGTGCCCGCCTGGCTCAGGCGGCCTGCAGGCGGCGTGCAGGCCCACAGGCCGAGCCTCTCCGCTGCAACTCCCGCAGCCTGCGCTCACGGCTCTGCTCCAGCTCCAGCCAGTGCTGCGTCTTCAGCTGCACCTGCAGTGGGTGGGTGAGCGGGAAGGGTTGGAGTGGGCAGGGGCGGTGACCCTCAGGACAATCTACCCCGCGGCTGCCCCGCCCTGCCCGGTCAGGCTTACCTGAGGCTTGGGGCGTGCAGCCCGTGGCGCGGGCACGTGCAGCTCTGCCGCTTGCCTGCGCCGCTCAGCGGCCCTCTCCTTTATCCTGCGCTGCAGCTCCTGCACGCGCTCATTCTGCAAGGGCGTCCCCGGGGCCGCTGCTTTCTTCTCCTCCCACCTGGGCAGGCGACAGGGCGGGCTTAGGAGGGCATCCAGACCACAAGGGATGGGAGTAATTTAGGTGGCCTGGAGCGGGGAACCCTCCGAGGACTGCTCTGGTGGGGCTCCCTGGCGCCGCTACCTTTTTGTTCTTTGTACTCAACATTTTAAAAAAGCATTCCGTCCATGCATTAACGATGTGCATTTGGGGTAATGGGTGAAAGCCCCCTTCTACCTTGAGCCCTCCTCCCCCCTCTCTTGCTTAACAGTAGCCTCTGTTAAACTGCTATCTTGGCAAACCCCTCCCAAACTAGGCCGTTTTCCTTCCACAAAGAGGCCAGGGTACCGGCTGTTCCCAGCCGCTTCGGCTCAAGCGCACACCACAGGCCAGGGCATTGCAGGTGCAGGTGCAGTTCCTGGCCACCAGCTGCCCGGCTGACTCCGGCCCCAGCATCCACCAAACCGCCCCTCGTGCATGAATGCTGTGGGCTCTGGCTCCGCGCAGGGGCTCCAGGGGCGTGGGTGGCGGGTCAGCAGCCTCGGAGGCTCCCAACACCAACCAGACTGCATTTAGGGTTTCTCTCAGGCACCTGGGAAGTGGTCATGTCTCCCAGGTGCGAGCCACTGTGGGGACCTGCGGAGCTGCCACAGGCCACCTCTGAAGCATAACCAGAGCAGCAGACACTCAGGACCAATGGTGTTGGGTGTTGTGACTGTCCCTACCCTGTCCGCCCCACTCTAGTTACACGCTGACACTCTCTGGAGCCCTGGGTGCCAGAACCCCAGTCAGCTCTGCTCTGGCAGAGCTGGGCCCCACTTCCTTTGGGGCAGCCTCGCCTCCCTACCTCCCCGCCTCCCAGAGGGGTCAGGCTGGGGCCCAAAGGCCCGCTCAACCCCGGAGATTGACACCAGCCTCTGCCTGACCCAGCTGCCCCATGAAGCTGGAGAAGCCGCCCGTGTTCCCGGAACAAACACACTGCCTGTGAAGGGGAGTGGAGATGCTGGACTCTCCAACGCTGTGAGTCTCTACTAGGTCCTGGTTTCAAAAGAAAAAAATGTTACAGCAACAGCCTTAGAAGCCCTGGAGAAGTGTGGGAACAGGGTGTTCGAGCTGTCAGGACTTTCTGCTAGACTTTCTGCTTGTGTGGAGAGCTGTGCCTCGGTAGCACAGAGTGTTTTCTTTCAGAAGGTGCGCACCAAATGCTTAGAACACAGTGTCAGATGCTCGCGGCTGCTTCCAGACGGCTCTGCAGAGGAGGGTGAGCCGCGAGCTAGCTGGACAGGGCACACAGCAAAGGCTGCACCCGTGACCCAGATGCAGAGTGACCGGATCTAGGTCATGGGCATCCAGCCATTTCTGCGTGATTGCTCACCTTCTCCAAATGCCTGAGGACCACTGACAAAATAGCGGGGTAGGGACACTGCCTGGGTGGTGTGGGGGGTTGTTGTGAGGAGAACCCGAGGCTGGGAAGGGCACTGACCTCAGGGCGGCGGACCGCCCCATGGCAGCGCGGCACAGGGAGATCTGCTCCAGTGCATTCTGCAGCTCCTGGCTCTTAGCGCGCTTGCCCTGGATGATCTGGTCCCGCTTCTCTTCCTTCTCCCGCTGCTGGGCCTCCTTGAGCACGGCCAGCCGTTCATGCAGCTCCACAATGGACATCTCCCCTTCCAGGCCATGCCCAGGGATCTAGTGGGTGTGGGGAGGCCCCAGGCTGGGAGCCCAGCCTTGACGAATGCCCAGCCCAGCAGCCATCTCCTGGGCCCCGGCTGACCTGGTGCCCCTCCCACCTTCCATGGGCCTGGCCAGGCCCCCAGGACCCCACCTGCCCTCTGCCCGGTGGTGTCTGTGTGACACTCCTGCCATCCAGCTTCTCCAGCCCAAGCTCCCTGCAGCCCAAGACCGAGACGGAGTCAGGGCCGGGCCTAGGCAGAGCACTCAGGATGCCCACACCCCCAGGACCAGGCCTGCCCCCACATCACTGAGCCGGCCAGCCTGCCATGGCGCTTCCCACATGGGCTTCCAGGCTCCAGTGCCGAGACTTAGCTCTGCCCATCCAGCCTCTGGCTGCCATGCCCTGAGCTCTCCCTACACTGCCCTTCCCACCTGGGCAGTCCGGGACCTCCCTGGACACAAGGCAATGCAAAACCCACCCTGTCCAGCCCCAGGAGCCCTGGCCCCTGCCACCAGGGTTTACCAAGTTCTCCCCGACAGAACTGTGACCTCTTAGGCCAGCCCCAGGCCCCCAGCATGGCCATGCAGGGCCTACAGCTGGGCATAAGTGGCCAGGCAGAGTCGAGGTGGCACCCTGGGCACACCCTCCTGTGGCAACACCAGGCACACCCAGTAAGACATGGGGGCTCCCCGGAAAGCTGTGGACTCACCTGGGTCAGGTCCACAAGCTTGCCCTGGCGCGTGGGCTGTGACTCCAGAGCCCGGAGCTGGGTGATGAGCTCGCAGCGCCGCCTCCGCTCCTCCTTGGCCTCCTCCGCACTGCGCTGCAGCAGCGCTCGGCTCTCCTCCGCCACCTCCTGAACTTGGGGCCAAGAGGGCTCCTGAGGGCTCGGAAAGCAGGGGCGGGAGGGGATAGCAGAGGAGTCTTGCCTCCAAGGCACCTGGGCCCTCACTAAGCTGGCACACCTGACCTCTGCCATACCTGTCTGCTGCCGGCCCTTCAGGAGCTTCATCTGTGCCACCTTGACATTCTTCTGCCCCTCTGTCACCTGCTCCACCAGCTCCTTTAGGGACTTCTCCTCCTGGAGGCGCCTCTCGGCACATTGCCGCATGAGCTCAGCCATCTGCTGGGACAGTAACCTGCCACCATCAGAGCGGGTGCCAGGAGGGGCCCCCTGGAGCAGATCTGTGTCCCCTCCCCAACCTTGCCCCACCCCAGCCCTGGGAGCAGCATGAGGTCTGGAGGGCAGATCCAACCAAGGATCCCAAATCAGCCTGGAGTGGGATCGAAGCTCATAAGCCTCTGGAGGAGGCCCACATCACGTTCTCTGGCCCCCACCGTGCTCCCGGTTCACCCACAACCTCACAGCACCTGCCCAGATCTGGTGGTGAAGCTGAGGGTGCAGCCAAGAGTCCTGGAGAAACCGCGTCAGAGCCACGGGGTTTGCCCCGAAGCCACCCGCCCCTGGGCTCTGGTTCAGAGACAGGACGTTGCTGTGTCTGAGCTACGGCGAGCTGACCGTTCAGATACTGCCCAGGACCAGGACCGTGTGTAGGACATGCCAGGTTCCCTGTCACTGGCCCTCGGGCATGTTCTGAGGGTCTCCCTCACTCTTCTTCCTCGAGGTGCCTCAGAAGTGGACAGCACTGGACAAGGGCGCGGTGTTGCTGCTCTGACTGCGAGTAACTGATGGCCTGTGTGTCGGCCGTGTCCGCCTCTTCATCACAGGGCGAGGCATTTCTCAGCCGCGCCACCCTCTCTGCCACCTGCAGTGTGGCTGGCTCCTTTTCGAGACCGTGTGCAGGAACGTGCCACGGCCCTCGGTCCAGTCTACCGCTGATGGGCCCACAGCCTGTTTGCACTTTGGTGCCACTGTGAACCACTGAGGATGACATTTCCAGTCAAGACCCTGCAAAGGACAGGGCAGGACTTGTGCCCGTCACTGGCCCACGCCTGCGGGGACCCGTCGGGCTCCCAGCCCTGGGCACTTTCTTCACTGGGAGCTCAGCTGCAATTGCAGGGGAGCGGAGGAAGAAGCAGCTGGCGGGCAGCACCAGGTTCAGAGCATGGGGTCATGCTTCATAAACAATTTGCTGGCGCATCAGAAATGGCTCTCAACCATCTCAACACTGCAGTTTCATTCCAGGTTCTGAGAACAGGCAGCCAGGGCTCTGGGAAGTGGCTTTTGGGGCCATGGCAGTGGAGACACAAGCCAGACGCATTTCATAGCACCATGAAGTGAGTAATTGCTCAGACAGTGCAGGGCCGAGGGCTTGTCAAAGGGACCCCAGGGCAGGACCCGAAAGGCGCCCCCAGTGGCTAAAGCTGGCACCGCATCGATGACGGCACATGGGACCACAGCCTCAGTGTGACACACATGCACAGGGCCCAGGCTGACGCCGCGAGTGACGGAACACAGGAGCATGCGGGAGGGACTCCTGACAGCCACCCGCCACCCTGAGTGTGGGCTCCGCCTTGTGACCCCTCCAAAGAGCACAACACGGAAAGGGGGTTAATCACAGTGGACAAACCCAGCAGACGCGACCCCAGCCAGATGATCAAGGTCAACAGTAGCAGTGGTCAGTTTGTGGCCAGCAGCCTTTCTGGACAGGTTGTGATGAGCATGGTACCTCTGTGGTCTTCCTCCCGCACCCCAGTGCACTCACAGGACACCCCAGCCAAGGGACGTTCTCTGGGACACCTGACCAGTACTCCTCAAAACCGACAAGGTCAAAAAGAAAAAAAAAAACACCCGATAAGGTCATTAAGAACAGAGGAAGTCTGAGGCAACGCCGAGCCAAGAGGAGCCCGAGCGAGGGCGACGCGACGGGCCGCCCAGACAGAGCCAGGGCGTCAGAGAAAGGGGAGATGACGAAGCACGAAGCCAGCCACCTGCCCGTGCTGGTTTCCTAGGGGTGACACGTGTGCCGCGGTGCAGCAGGTCTGTGTCACCACCGAACTCATGGCCACCTGGACCTCTCCGTGCGATCTCACTCCCACTGCTGGACTGTCAGGTTAGTCTCGGGTCGGCCAAGAAGTCCAGGGGGTTTTCCCGTGTGACGGCTCTCGTGGCACTCAGCTGTCTCTCATGTCACTGGAAAGCTTTGTTAGTTTCTACTGTGTCTTGTCCTGTCAGCATGCATTTAAAAACTCATCAAAAGGGTTGAGTCAGGTAGACCAGTTGAAGTTGATAGCAATAAAATCAAGACAAAATCAAGACGTTAGTTAACAATAATCAATGTTATACCTTGCAGGAAATAGCCGACATATTAAAAAATATCCAAATCTATAAAGTTGTTGGTGAAAATGAAAAATGTGTCTTTTATCTTATGGAAAAAAATAAACAGACTTCTTGGCCAACTCAATAATTGGTTAAGGATCTCAAGATGAAGTCATCTTGGATTTAGGGTGGCCCCTAAATCTAATTACAAGTGTCCATTTAAGAAGAGAGAGGACACAGAGAGACACAGAGAAGATGGCCATGAGGATATGGGCAGAGGCTGGGGTGAGGCTGGCACAAAGCAAGGGATCCCTGGAGTCACCAGAGCTGGGAGGACTGAGGAAGGACCCCGCTCCACAGCAGGCTTAGCCGAAAGCGCAGCCCAGCTCACACCCCGGCCTCGGACTTTGGGCCCTGAGTCCCCAGACTCCGCTTTGAGCCCTGCAGTCTGTGAACTGCTACCAGCAGCAGCAGCAGCGGGTGGGGAGGGTGTAAGGACTCTCTGCCCCCCGTCTGCAACTCTTCCATAACTCCTGAAACGGCTCCAAAGCAAAATGTGCACTTCAACGAGTGCCCCCGACAACGGTGAATTGGCTGGAGAAAGGCTTGTGCGGAAACACCAGGTGTAAAGAAGCGGGCTTCCAAAGCACTCAAGGAGTTTGATCTCAAGCACACCTCGGGCAGCCAGAGAAGGGTGCCCGGACCAGGAGGCGAGCTGAGCTCAGCGTGGGGCCCCAGCTCAGCTGCATGATCAGCGGTGACGGTGTGGGATCAGCACAGTGACCAAAACCATAAAACTCCTAGAAGGAAACACGGAGGACGCTCCTGGACATTGGTCTTGGCAATGATTTCTTTTGGATTTGATATCAAAAGCACAATCAACAAAAGAACAAACACACACGCAGGACTGCATGAAACTGAAAAGCTCCTACACAGCAAAGGGGACCCTCACCCAGGCAAGCAGGTGTCCTGTGGACGGGGACCATGTTTGCCAGCCATCCATCCAGTAGGGGGTTATACCCAAAATACAGAAGGAACTCACACGACTCAGTACCCAAAATACGAAAATTACAACATAACTTGATTGAAAACGGGCGGAGGGCCTGAACAGTTTTTTCCAAAGAAGACATACAAATGGCCAACAGGTGCGCGAAAAGCTGCTCAACATCACTAATCATCAGAGGAATAATGCAAGTCAAAGGGATGCGATATCACCTCACGCCTACTAGGATGTCTGTCATAAAGGAGTCAAAGGACAGCCCTGGGTGCTGTGGCTCAGCGGACTGAGTGCCGGCCTGTGAACCAAAGGGTCGCCAGTTCGATTCCCAGGCAGGGATGCAGGCCAGGTCCCCAGTTGGGGGCGCGAGAGATGCAACCACACGTGGATGTTTCTCTCCTCTGTCTCCCTCCCTTCCCCTCTCTGAAAATAAATGAATAAAATCTGTTAAACCAAAAATCAAAAGATAACAAGTGCTGGTGAGGATGTGGAGGCAGCAGACCCCCGTGCACTGTGGGGGGAATGGGGACATGGAGCAGCCACTGTGGGAAAGAGTAGGGAGGGTCCTCAAAAAACTGAAAACAGAACTGAAAGCAGGACCCAGCGACCCCACCTCTGGGTATGTATCTGAGGAAACAGAATGGCCATCTTGAAGGCATCGTCTGCGCCCATGTTCACTGCAGCACCACTTAGGGCAGGTAAGAATGGAGACAACCCCAGCGCCCGCTGACAGATGAATGGATAAGAAAGAGGGGCAGGCACACAGGATGGAACCCTGTCCGGCCTCAAAGAAGGCGGCCCCGTCATCTGCAACAACGTGGGCGAGCCTGGGGGACGTCCCGCTCAGCGAGGCGGGTCGGGCACAGACAGACGAGTTCCGTGTGACCTCACTCACACGTGTGTGAGATCTCAACGAGTCAGAGTCTCGGGGATGGGGAGGAGAATGGTGGGTACCAGGGACTGGGGTGGAGGGGCGTGGAGATTTCGGTCAGGGACAGGCAGTCTCGGCGAGGAGATGCGTAGGTTCGCGTGCACAGCCCAGTGGCTGTCATTCACAATGGGAAGCCCCAGGCGTTCCTGTCACTCCCACATGGGTAGCCGCAAGGTGCTGGAGGTGCTGGTGCGCTTGGCTGTGGTCACTTCTCAATGTGCATGCATGACAAAGCCTCAGGTCAGACACCTTAAATACGCACAGAGTTTACCTGTCAGCCACACCCCAAGGAAGCTGGGGAGAACGGAAAACGGACAGAAGACGTGACAGAGAGTGCACAGGAAAAGATCCGGAAATGGCTCTTAAACACACAGAAAGACGCCCAAAGTCCCGGATGATGCATGCAATGAACATCAGAACTCTACGGAGACACTATTTCTCAGCTACGAGAATGGCAAAATCCCTGAACTCGGTACAGGACACGGCGTGGCGGGCGGTGGGGATCCGGCCCCGCCCAGCACTGGGGACTTAACACGCTTTAAGGAAGGTGACGTGGCGTCCACCCAGATCCCACGTTCCCAGGTCACGTGGATGAGAACAACAAAGCAGCCCATTCGCTTGGTCTCAGCTGGCAGCGCCCCTCTGGCTGCTCACCACGACTCTCCACAGCAGGAAGAACCTGCGTGGCCCTGTCCGGTGCGGGCGAGGCGAGGGGGTGCTGTACGTAGGAAAAGGGAAGTAAGAAGTGTTGTTCACAAGTGCGTGTACTTGCTTAGAAGAAAAACACAAAAGACAGTCCAGGAATTAATGAAAACAAGGCTGGAGGCGGGCAGACGCAAGTCACAGACGCACAAGAAGGGAGAGCTCTCTGCGCCGGTCACACTGCTCTGACGCTGTGCCCGCGGGAAGCCAGCTGAAAGGAAAGGAGGAGCAGACCCTGGCACTGAGCACAGGCAGACACAGAGGGGCCCCGAGCATGGAGCGTGTCCCTGACCGCGGGCCCTTGGTGGCACGTGTCTGAGGGAAGACAGCTGCAGACAGGCCTGTGCGGGGAGCACGGGGGTGGAGCCCCCTCGGAGGCTGTGTGTCCTGGGAGGAGCCAGGACTGATACATCTGGACCTTCTGAAGTGGCCCATGATGTACACAGATCCTCCTGTGGGAGAGGACACGCAAACACCTCAGCCTTCTAGAAGTTTCTGCCACAACCGCAGGTTTCCCTCCACGTGTGGACGTGTGGACCAGCTGCCCTGCTGGTGGGGCAGGGCAGCCGAGGCACTCAGGCCAGCTGAGCCGAAACGCCCCCAGAGCCCCGAAGCTGCAGAGGTGGGACAGAAACCACAGGCACCCTATGGGTCTCAGGGAGAAACTGCCCAGGGCCAGCTGCAAGCCCACGACTGCAAAGTGACCAGGCCCACCGCCCCCAAAGCCCCGCAGCTTCTGGGGGTCAGACAGGTGCCCAGCGCCCTCCCGACCCAGTCACCTCCTCTTTCTTCTGGGCGGCCCTGTGCTGGTTCTCCCGCAGGAGCTGCTGCCGGGCCAGCACGGCCTCCTCGTGGCTGAGCTTCCCCTGTAGCCTCCGGCATACATCAGCAGCCCGCTGCTCCTCCCGGTCCTTTGCCTGCATCTTCTTCTGCCACTCCAGGAACTCCGAGAAGTCCCCGGCCCCATCCACAAGCTTGTCCACTCTGGAAAAAGGAGAGAGGCGGCTGAAATTCCTCCTGGGGCAGGGCCTGACCCGTCCACCCTTCATCCATGGCTCCCTACCCTCCCTCCTTCCCCTCGTCTACACACCGCCATCCCCCCACCCACACGTCTGTCCATGCTCTGCCCCTCTGTCCATCTGCCTGTCTCATCCATCTCCAGCCACTCCAGCTCCCACCCACCGCTCAGCTCAGGGGCGAGCACAGGGCTCTGCAGCCCAGGGCATCTCAAGGATGGCCCAAGATGCGGCCCGAGGAGGAACTAGCCCCTGAGGTAGGTGTGGGGTGGGCCAGCGCTTGCTGAGCCTGCTCCTACCCAGCCTGACTCCCTCACAGAACCAGGATGGTCTTTCTAGGGTGCAGCTGTGATCCCAACACCTGCCTGCAGGACCACAGCCACCAGGCCCTCCCCATGCCCTTCCCGCCAGCCCCCACTCCGCTCTCCCGACCTCTGCAGCTCCTTTTCCACCTGCCGCTGGTACAAGGCCCCTTCCCGCAGGATGGTGGCCGTGTTCAGCTTGACGGGGACCTCGTTAGGCTGCGGAGAAGGACAAGGGGCTGGCTGTGGTGGGGGTGGGGGTGCCCTGGGAGCAGGGAGGGGTGCCGTCCCTGCCCCACTCTCTGCCCCTCCGCATCTGCGCCTGCCCAGGTACTTCCCTCTGCAGTGCTGGTGGCACTCTGGCCATCCCGCCCCTGGGGGCAGAACAAGCTGGGAAGTGGGTCCCCGGGGACACCCTGCACCTACCCTGCCCAGTCAGGGGCACCCCTCACCTTGTAGAAGGTCAGTTTCGGAGTCTTGTGAATCCGGGGCAGGAACCGGAGTCGCAGCTTCCTGGAGCCCTGCAGCAGTCAGGGCCTGGCACCAAGCCCGCCAGGTGCCCAGAAAATACCCTGGAAGGCCCACCCCGCACATGGATTCCCCCAGGGCAGTGCCTCTGTGCTGTGTGACACACCCGCAAACCTTGGGGGTTGTCGGGCAGCGCTGGGAGGGCCAGGGGGAGTGCATGGCCTACCGGGCTGGGGACAGCAGGTCCTGGGCAGGAGGGCTCAGCCTCTGGCTCAGGGTGCGGCTACCCAGCTGCCCCCGGGGCGGACCCCGTGACCTGTGGCAGGCTGCTCCCTGAATCTGTTTGCTCCCCCAGGGTGGGCGCCACAAGCCCCAGTGTGCAGAGCTGTTGGCAGAGGCGCCCCCACGGGAACTCGGCCACCACACACCCCGGGGCATGCTGCCAGACTGGATGCCGATGCCCCCACTGGCCCCAACTGCGGGGGGGGCCCCAGTGGGAGGCAGGCAAGGGATGGGCTGGCACCCACAAGGCATCCAGGCCAACTAGCCTTCCTCTTCCTGTGTCCATCACTTCTCCAAACACACCTTGGGCTTTTTTGGTACAGAAATCGTAAATGCTGAGCATGGAAATCTGGAAGCCCCCAGAGAGACCGGCCAGAGGCTCCTCAAGGCAGTTCTGGGCTCGAGTCTACACAGCCCACAGCGGGGCTGCCCCAGGCCTGGCCCCGGCCCTGGGGGCCTGGCCTCCATGCTCTAGACGGGAAGACTACGCAGGGCCTCCTGTGTCGCCGCTTCCCCGGGCCCCAGTAGATGCCCCCATTGAGGACCTGATGGCATGGAAGGCAAGGTGTCACCTGCATGGGGGCCTCCCCGCGGGCCCTGGGCCCTGCACACCGCATCTCCTCCAGGTTCGCCCGCAACAGCAGCTCCTGTGGGGCAACAAGAGGCTCAGGCCCCCAGGCTCCACTCTGACCTCTGCCCTGGGGTTGGGGGTGGGGGATAAGGTGCAGACTGACTCCCTCCTCCTCATCCTCCCCTTTCTTACCTTCCCTAAGAGGCTAGGTCCTGTATGCTGCTCACCTCGGCCCTCCGGCGGTTGTATCTCTTGGTCATCTCCAGCACCTGTGGCTCCTTGGGTGGCTGGTAGGTGCTCCGGGGGGCCTGCGGGTGGTGGAAGAAGAGCCCGCATCACCAGTGGCCCAGGGGTAAGGGGCGAGCCAGAAGAGGCTGGAAGGGAAGCCTTAGCTACAGCTGGGACTTCTGGGGTGCTGGCCATCACCTGGGGGATGGAAGGACATCAGGCCAGCAGCAGGAAGGAGGGTGGCCAAATGCAGGGCCTGGGCCACCGGACATTGGAGGGATAGGCAGAGGACTACTGACTGACTGGGCAGGGGGTGGACATGGAGCGGCTGGAGCAGCAGGTGAGGCCACCCATTCGTCCACCCATCTACCCAACAGGTTTTTAATGAGGGCCTGACCGGAGCCAAGGCTAAGTCAAGCACTGGGACTAATTAGAAGGACAAGGTCTGATAACAGAGACAGGTAGTAAGCAGACCCACAAGTTACCAAACAACTACAAAATCTAACTGGCGCTCCAGAGGAAAGGAGCTGGGGTTAAGCGAAGGGTCTGTCCAGGTGAGGGCCTTGCGGAAAGTCTCTCTGGTGAGGCTGTACTGAGTCCTGGAGGAGCCGGGGGAGGCGGGGGCCTGGGGACCTCCAGCACCACCCCACGAGTCTCCTAACAGCCGGTTGTTCTGCTGGGGAACAAGGCTGGTTTTGGGAAGCTGAGTTCACCGTTGATGCCCAGCAGAGAGTCCGTGACAGGACAGAAAGCCGCGCCCCAGGTGTGGTGGGTGGCTCACCTGGGGAGGCACGTGACCAAAGCTGGTCTAGTCGTGCTTTTACAGAGCTCTGGGCCTTAGATGTCCTCTCGTGCCTGGACACTGTGGAATGCGGGTGTGAGGCCTGGGCATTTTGCTATAATAAGAGAAGTTAGCCCAAAGAGAAAGTAGACCCACAGAGGGGACTAAGGCAGAGATGGCCAAGAGATGTGGAGCTGGAACCCTGATCAAACTATGCCTGAAACCTACCCTACTGCAGCCAGGAGCATCTGAGCAAGACTGAGCACCTTTTTCTGTAACTTGCAACACAAAACTTCGTGAATGACAGGAGTCAGCAAGGCAGGGAGAGGGAGAGGGAGGGGCTCTGGGCAGAGGCTGCACGGTGGGGACAGGCCACGTGACTGGGGCCATACAGATAGACGTTACCATCTGCCCATGGTCCAAAGGAAAGGACCCCCAGGCCCACCAAATTGACAATGTCCACCAAAGGGCAAAGAATGCTTCCCCGATCCCTGCAGACACTCTGCGCTCTGCCTGGGCCACGGGAGGCAGTGGTCCAGAGCAACAGGGCTCAGAGTGGGCTCTAAGCACCAAGTCCAGCAGGCTCGCCCCACGCCTACTGACCAGACCTCAGCATGTGGAGTGCGGGGACCCATGGCGCAGGCTCTGGGCTAGCTGAGCTCCCCTCTCTGTGGGGCGGGGTCGTCGGACGCTCCCGTCCTGGTCCGGGCCAGCCCCACCACTGGCCCACAGGGTGCACTCTCCCGGCCTGGACAGCCTGTGCCCACTGCAAATGCTGGCACTTACAGGTGTTGCCTTGGCCATGACCGGGACGGGCTCCGGCACTGGAATGGCGCGGGGTCTGGGGACAGTCAGGTTGAAGGTCTTGGGCTCTGTGACCTTGGCCTTTGAAAGAGGGGGCTGACTGGTCAACTGCCCCTCCAGCTGGCTGATCAGCTCCTGGACCTCCGGCTGCCATCTTGAAGGCAAAGGTGAGAGAAACCACTGAGGGTTTCTCTCTTAGCAGGTTGTCAAGGGGACAGCCCTTGGGATCTGAGGGACCCCCAAGAGCTTGGGTCCACCTCAGGGTGGGGGATGACAATGGAACCGGCAGCCACTATGTGCTGAGTGCTGCTGCCGTGTGGGAGCTGCGCCAGCCACACCCCAGTGCCTCACCGACCCCACTTCCTGTGCAGAGATGGGCGCTGAGGCCCAGTGGCTTTGCTGCCCTAGGCACGTGGGGAGCGGGGAGCACAGGGACAGGGCAGATCCCCTCTGCCGGAATCCAAGGGCTCTGCAGACCAGCAGCAGCTGGGACGTGGTGCTAACCTGGGCCCAAGCAGATGGCCCCAGGGTAGGAGGCAGATGGAGAGGAAGGCGACCCCAAATGGCTGGCGGTGGGCGGTGTGAGGCAGGTGGGAGGGGTGGGGTAGGGGACAGCTGTGGGGGAACCCTGGAGCAGGGGTTGGGGAAGGGCCCAGCTGGGTCTGGGGTCAGGAGCCCCCTTTCATGGCTCCACACTGCCACGTTCTCTTCATAACCACGTCGTCTGACAAGGTCCGGGCGTGGGAAGAGAGATTCAAAGGAGTCCATCTTCTAGAGGAGAACGTGGCATGGGGACGGGGTAGGCAACGATTTTTCCTGGCTTTGCTCTCAGTGACCTGCTCGCTGCTGTTGTTCATGGTCTTACCTTGTGCCCTGATTCCCATGGGAACGGGCCATAGAAAGAAAGAGACTCGAACAGAGTCTGTGATTGATTTTGAGGGAAACTCTGAAGGGACAGCCAGTTCTCCCCGGACCACTGAGTCAGGCCAAGCTGCTTAAACAATGTGTTTATGAACCTGAATAAGAAATCATCCCCGACTGTTCCCAT
>PVJI01017562.1:0-35358 GCA_004026765.1 Micronycteris hirsuta
GAAATACTTCTCTCCAGCCCCTTCTTGCCTGCAAGGTCTCTTTTGAGAAATCAGCTGACAGTCTTATGGGAATTCCTTTGTAGGTAACTGTCTCCTTTTCTCTCACTGCTTCTAAGATTCTCTCCTTCTTTTTAATCTTGGGGAATGTAATTATGATGTGCCTTGGTGTGTTCCTCTTTGGGTCCAACTTCTTTGGAACTCTCTGAGCTTCCTGGACTTCCTGAAAATCTATTTCCTTCACCAGCTTGGGGAAGTTCTCCTTCATTATTTGTTCAAATAAGTTTTCAATCCCTTGGTCTTCCTCTTCTCCTCCTGGCACCCCTATGACTTGGATGTTGGGATGTTTAAAGATATCCTGGAGGTTCCTAAGCCTCTCCTCAGTTTTTTGAATTCTTGTTTTTTCATTTGTTTCTGGTTGGAAGTTTTTTTCTTTCTGCTGGTCCACTCCATTTATTTGAGTCCCAGTTTTCTTCTCATCCCTATTGGTTCCCTGCAGATTTCCCCTCATTTCCTTCATATTATCCTTCATTTGTTCAACTAATTGTGACAATATTTCTTTGACTCCTGTGAGCATCCTGATTACCAGTGCTTTGAATTGTGCATCTGATAGGTTGGCTATCTGTTTGTCACTTAGTTGTATTTTTTCTGGAGCTTTGATGTGTTCTTTCATTTGGGGCATTTTTTTTTCCTCGGTGCGCCTGTTACTTTAAGGGGCGGATCCTTAGGTGTTCACCAGGGCAGGGAAACCCACCTCGTGTTGTGGTGCTGTCTGTGGGGGCGGGGCCTGAGAGAACAATGGTGCTTGCTCTGTTCTCCACACTTCCCCAGCTACCCACAAGCAAGGTGGGCCCTTCTTCGCTGGCTCTGGGGTGAGTGGACGGGCCTGCACAGTTCCAAGTCCCTGTGGGTCTCCCCAACAAACTCTCCTGTGAGTCCCGGAGTTCCTCCCACTGCCGCCTCAACCCCCACAGGTGTATTCAATTGGTGTTTGAGGCTTTATTTCCCTGCGTTGGTGGGCGGCATGGTCTGTTCCACTCCCCAGCTTTTCCTCCTGGTTTATCTGCGCAAGAATGAGGGACCGCCCAGTCCACCATTCTCAGCCCCAGTTTCACCGAGTGCCCGCCACGGGCCTCTCCGGGCAGCTGGAGCGTTGCTGGTACCGCTCCACAAACCACGTCTTGCTGAGTGCTCTCCACCTGGCTCCGCCCTGCTTACCTGTCTGGATGAATGTGTCTTCTTTAACTCCTTGGTTGTCGGACTTCCACTGAGTTCAGTTTTCTGTCAGATCTGGCTGTTTTTGTTTTTTAAATTGCTGTTTTTCCTCTTTTGGTTGTGTGAGGAGGCACAGTGTGTCTACCTACACCTCCATCTTGGCCGGGAGTCTGGAAGAAATTTCTTATCTTGTCCAGCTAGAGATCCATATTACTCTTCCTAGGTGAAGTTCTTACTTACAAATGGAACATCCCAGAAAGATCTGGCCCTGGACCCAATGATTCTGCTTGTGTTTCCTGGATTTATTATTCTGCAGTAGATCCCATCAAGGTAAATACAATATTGGTTTCCTGAAGGTGGGTCTCAGAAATGGGTAAGCTAACTGGCAAAAGGAAGCTATTAAGTAGGTATCAGAAGAAGCCCACCCTGAAATACTGAAGCCAAGGGTTTGGGGGAAAATTCCTTAAATGCATAGCTTATTTTAAGACACAGGAACAGGAATTAAGGGAATAGGTAGCACCACATGTTTGACCTGATCATTTTCTTCCTTGTTTCTTCTTCTTGGATCCTATAAGTCCTCATTTAAAAAGCCTAAAATTTCTTGTCAAGAGATTGTGGTATAGTCTCAAATTTGGTTTTATCTTGCCTTTGGAGTGACTTTAAATCGGTCATTCTATTTCTGTGTCCTCATCTAGAAAATGGGTTTATCTATCTAGCCACCTGTGTACATCCATATCTGAGCAATCATTTATTGAGAGCCTACTGCATTTTTGACATTTTACTTCATTTTTGGATGATACAAATATAAGATAGAGTTCCCATATTCAAAGAGTATGACCTAGTTGGGGATACATGAATATAAGCTATAATGCTAGCTATATATATATATTAACAGTTCCTTAAAACCACATAATAGTTCTATGTGGGTCCATGAGACAGTGATTTCTTCAGCTTGGAGAAGGGGATGAATGAGAGGGAAGCTGAATAAGGCCTCACAATGAATGGAAGTTGCATGTACTTTGAGTCTTGGAAGATAAATAACAATACACCATAAGATAAGAGATATGGCAGAGGGGAGGACTTTATAGGAAGAAAAGATGGCATGAGAAAAAAGAAAATTTCAAAAATAAACTTTTGAAGTTCTTGGTGGGTTTGGAGATCAATGAATAGTCTAGTCTAGGTAAAACATAGGTCATATAGCACATTGTACCTGTATTCCAAGATGGTTGTGAGGATAAATTCAGATAACATAGTAAAGATGCTTATAAATATAACACATTATGATGAAGTTCTGAGGGCAGAGGGGGCTTGAATGTCAGTTTGGCTTCCTGTGCAGCATTGCCACCCAGGAACAACCTCATATCCTTCACTGTCTCTTACTTCCTCTTATTTTCAGGACATGTATAGTGGCTTGGTGGGGCCCTTGGTCATCTGCAGAAAGGGCATCCTGGAGCCCCATGGAGGACGTAATGACATGGACCGAGAATTTGCCTTGTTATTCTTGATCTTTGATGAGAACCAGTCTTGGTATCTGGATGAGAATGTGGCAACCCACCAGCCCCAGGAGACAGGCCGTATCAACCTACAGGATGAAACTTTTGTGGAGAGTAATAAAATGCACGGTCTGTAGAAAATAACCTAACTCTCTTCCATAGAAGTACCCACTAATTATATAGGGGTATCTGATAGACCCATCACTAAGGGAGCATCCTTCCTGAAAAGATGTGAAGGTAGGACAGTGGAGTAAGGACAAATTGAAAAAAAAATCTCCTATTATTTTACATTTATATACACAAGCAAATATGTGGTCTATAGTAGATCAGGTGTCCATAAAGCAGGAAACTAACTCTGTAAAGTTTTTGTGGTGACAGCAGCACATTTGAACATATTACAAAAGGCAAGATGGACATTTATGACCTTCAGAGTATTTGGTGAACTGGCTGCTGAGGAGTCCTCTGCTTGAAAATCCTGGATTTAGTCTCTCAATATCATCTTATTTATTAACCACTCTGAATCTGATATCTGCTTTTTCAATATAGACAAATGGACAGCTTGTCTTTTAGTCTATTTTTAAAATAAAGTTCAATTTACAAATAGAAGAATTAGAGCAGAAACCCTCAAATATACTTGGTTATATTACATACAAGGAAAAGTTTTTTGATGCTTGAGTGGATTTTAGAAAGAAATTGTGCATGCAAGCCTTCCTTTGTACTAGAAATATGTGTATCTCTACATAAACATAACAAAATTTCAAATGAGATGAAGAACTTAAGGGCAGTGAAATGGATGAAGTGATTTATCACTATCCTTTCTAATACAATATTTCTTTTATCTGAGCATAAGTTATAGCACTGATAGTGACTACAATGAAATTCAAATGTAGAATTTTATTGCCACATGGATTCTAGCTATTTTTCCTTGATGGATATATAAACAGTGCACACTAGAACAGGTGTTTTACAAATGACAAAGGGATCTTTATGTCCTATCAAATCAGAGAAATAAATTATCCAGGACAAAAAGGAAGTAAGCACAGTTAGATTATACCAGTGCAGAGGTTGGGCTAATGCCCATTTCCATCTGCTTGTTTATATGTTCATTCACCCAAAGTCTTCACGCGTCAATTGCTCTATCTATCAGTCTATCAGGTATTGGTTGAGTGCTTTTTGAGTGCTGACACTGAAGATCAAAATTAATTATTGTTGGGATCTGAGGGCAAATGGACAATATTCTTCCCTTCCCTTTCAGATTCATGAACCAATTGAGAAAGAGAAAAAGATGCTTGAGATCAAACGTGGGATTATTAAGAAGACTAATTGTAAAACTGAATTTAGTTCTTTAATTAAATGGCCTTGCTAATATTCCTCTGGTAATGGATAGGTTTTCTACCCTGTCATTGACATAGGTGGCCAACATTAGCCATCCTTCTTTTTGAGGGCAGAATCTTTCCCACAATGAAATATAAATCTATTTGCAACCCTTTCTATGGTCAGACAGATTCTAGAGAGGGAAGATTCAGAAAAGGCTAAGTTGAGCATGTTTAGTTCCTTTTCTCAAATTCATAGTTTGGAGGGGGTAAAACAGAGATGGCTATAAATACTCCTTTCATTATTTTTCTTCTTGAGGTGTAGAGTAGAAATCTCATTTCTTCTCTGAGGAAATGAGAAGTGGAGGAATATGTCCTGGGCATAGTCCTGGAAGTGTTAATTAACATGGAAATGAGTAGTTTATTGTTTTTAGAATATAGGATGTAGCCTAGGAAGAGGCAATTGATGAGGCCCATGCATTAATATCATTATTAATTACAAAAATGTGAAAAGTCTTTTAAAACATTTCTTATAAACTCAGGTGTCCACTGGGTGTTCTGAGGAATGCAAGGAAATGAGAGTACTATAGTACAATCACTTCCTGCTTACTAGGAACCTAGAACCTAGTTGGGGATATGGGTGCAGGAAATGGGAAGTGTTGAGAGGAGCTAATCAAAGAAGTGTTCTTGGAGGAGGTGAAGATTTGACTAGGCTTTGAACAGATGGATAAAAAGAGGCAGAGTTTTTGGGAGGAAAGATCAAAATCATGAGAAAGGACACAAAGAACATGCATATTGAGCCATGTGGGGGATGGTGAAATTACCCTAATTGGAATAAGTGTGTTGGATAATGCGAGAAGGGTCTGGGCAAATGTTTTGGGGACATACTTTTAAGGACCATATTTTCTGAGCTAAGGAGCCATGGACTTTATCTTTTGGGAAGGAGAGAGGTATTTTAAACAACAGAATGGCATGGTCATATTAGTTATTTAGAAGAAAACTCTTATAATACCAATGTGGAAGATAGACTGGAAGACTACAAATGGAGCAGGGATAAGAACATTTAGGAAGTTATTGCTATTATCAGAGATGCTAGGGACTAACCCCAGGACAACGTCAATGCGAAGTCAAAATAAGAGAGATAAATAAGACTTTGTATTCTCTTACAGCCATTAATGGAAAGCTCTATGCCAACCTCAAAGGTCTTACCATGTACCAAGGAGAACGGGTGGCCTGGTACATGCTAGCCATGGGCCAAGATATTGACCTGCACACTGTCCACTTCCATGCAGAGAGCTTCCTCTATCGGGTGAGCTGGAAAGAGGGCTGAGTCCCTCAGGGGTGATTAGAGGAGTGCTTTAACAGCCACTGAGGAAGAACGGAATAGCAGAGAATAAGATAATAATCAGTTTAAAGAGGAGAGGTCTTGTACATGGAGGATTGAGCTGGAAATCCTACTTTGTGTATTCCAGTGTCACTTCTCTCTAGGCTTTAGCTTTACACTCTGATATAGAAGAAATAAGTGGCTTGTTAATGGGGTGAGGAGATTGAAGAAATCAATGTAATTGGGTCTCAGTAAGGACTTGACACACAATGAGAAGTTATTCCAAGATCTAGGAATTTCGGAGTGTTGTCTCAATCTCTGAAAACACTCAATCCAGTATAAGAATTTCAGTTCAGGAGCTACATCGAAAAACATGTAGGTTTTGAAGAAGATTTAGTTTTAGGAGAAGGGGCAGAGTTGAAGTCATTGATATATAGACATAAAGACTTGGAAGTGCTGGCAAAGGTGATGATATGAAGGATAAAATAATTTGAGTTTCATTGCTAAAGAAAGTATGTGGCTCTTCCCATAGGTCACGGCTTAAGCCAAATTCCCCAGGTATCAGGCTGCTGAAGCGTATGGAGACACTAGTTTTTAACCTCCTAGAAGTAACTTTGCTGTCTTTTATTTTGGGATACTTTGAGAATAAATAGGAGGAGAGAGAGAGAGTACCCTCTATTGATTTAGTTTGTGTGTGCAGTTTCATTGGAAAGATGGATAAGGTAGAATTTCTAAACTGCTCTCTGGTCTATGAGTCGGAGTCCCATTTCCCTGATGTAGATTTCCAAGCCTTTTGGTTTTTAAAAACTGTTATGTGAAAACTCTATACCATTCACTTCCTCTTCGCCCCAAATTTCTCTTGCAGAATGGAGAGAGCTACCGGGCAGATGTGGTGGATCTGTTCCCAGGAACCTTTGAGGTTGTGGAGATGGTGGCCAGCAACCCTGGGACATGGTTGTTGCACTGCCATGTTGCTGACCATGTCCATGCTGGCATGGAGACCCTCTTTACTGTCTTCTCTCAAAGAGGTGAGGACTAACTACCCAAGCTGTACCATCTTCTAGCATTTGTCTAGCTTATTGAAACCACATAATCCTAAAAGGTCTCACCTGTCCTTCTGATCCTAGAAGAACTATAACTTAAGACAGAGCATATCTCCTAGGTGTTCTCCCATTTAATATTTCCTATTCTCCATGGGCCCCTTGCTATTTCCTCCTTCTAATTTCTTTGACACCTGTTGAGCTCAAATCAATTAAACAGTCTGGAACTGCTTGGGTTTGGGCATTGATGCCTACTACAGATTTTCTTCCTTCAAAATATATTTATTTTGTGTATAAATTTATTATTTAGAATTAATTAGAACCACAGACTATTTCAAGGAATTTTTCTAATGATTCCAGTTTATAAAAATAAAAAGAAATATAATTCTAATAATCACCCCTTAATTGATTTTCTCTGTGGGGATTGTGAAAGGCAATTCTTTCTGACCTGGCACAACTCTGACTAAGGCTGGAAAGAAATATTGGCCTTTGATACAACTTATCACAGAGTTGCTACCAAGATTAAAAAAAAAAGAGTTTTTTATTATCATTTTTTAATATGGAAGGAGAATAGCTGGGGTAGTTTATTTACCAATAAATTTTTGTTAGTCACCAAGAACGTAGAAAGGTAGGCTGTGTTGGATTTTATGTTTTTGGGTTATTAAAAGGTTAAGTCTCAATTCTTTTTCCTTTTAAGATTTTATTTATTTTTAGAGAGAGGGGAAGGGAGGGAGAAAGAGAGGGAGAGAAACACCTATGTGAATATCAATGGGTTGCCTCTCGCCCACCCCCAACTGGGGACCTGGCCTGAAACCCAGGAATGTGTACCACCTAGGAGTGGAACCAGTGACCTTTTGGTTAGTTTGTAAACCCAACCCACTGAGCCACACCAGTCAGGGCTAAGTCTCTCACTTTTTAAGCCTTTTGACCTGAGTCTAGCTCTCAGCATTATCTCCCTTTCAAGAGACCATATAAAATCTCCTGGAGCCCACAGGAATCCAGGAATTTTTTTTTCCCTGTGCTTTTTTTTTTAAAGTGTCATACGATTTTGAAAAGTGTTGGTATTCAGGTAGCTATTCTGGGGTTGCCAGCCATGGCGGCACTCTTGTTAGCAGGAATAGAAAGTGTAAGAAAGTCTTCAGGCATTCAAACAGACTTAGCAAAATTGTAGGGATTACAATTCTGCTATTTACCCTCTGGGGGTGGTGGACAAATAATTGCACAGTATGATTTCCTGTATGTTTGAAGAGTTTTGTTCTCTGGTAACCCATAGAGCTAAAATGTGGCTTCCATGTACTAGTACTATTTTCTTTTTTTTAAAGATTTTATTTATTTATTTTTAGAGAGAGAGGGGAAGGGAGGGAGACAGAGAGGGAGAGAAACAGCAATGTATGGTTGCCTCTCACATGGTCCTCATGGGGACCTGGCCCACAACCCAGGCATGTGCCCTGACTGGGAATCAAACCGGGACCCTCTGGTTCCTAGCCCACGCTCAATCCACTGAACTACACCAGCCAGGGCTCTAGTACTATTTTATGCCACCAATATAAGCATACAACTCTTTGTTGTGTTCTGTCAGTCCTTAGAACCAAAGTCAAGTGATGAATTGATGTGTCATCAAGATGCCATAGATCTAAGATAACAGGTATTCATGTATAATAATGGGTCATCTCAAATATAGACCATCTAATAGATAAGAGATCATCTCAATTCATATTATCTGGGAACTTACATGAACAAGGATAGTTCATATCTCTATGAAAATAAGCCAGCCCAAAAATCTTACCGCTTTGCCTTTTTTTTAATAACCTACTATGGCTAAATTCAATATTGCTCCAACCACATATGTGTTGAAAACAGGGAAGAAAGACTTTATTGTTGGAAGAAGGCTCCTGATGAGGAAACATGAGGTGAAAACCAGAGCTAAAATGAAAGATTAGACTGGAGTAAGGTCATTGTTTCACCTAAAAGAAAAGAGAAAATAGAAAATAAAAAGATCAATGGGTAGGTTTGGGTGAGGTGCTTTATAGAAAGATAGAATATTTCTCTCATATGGTCTCTTTTCCATCTTTGATAGAGGAGACAGTGTCATCTGCTTGGAGTAAAGGATACGTGGTTGGTTAAGGGGCTTGACAAAAGTGGACAAATGTTTGAAATAACAACTCTGGGAAATGGGAAATAAAAGTTTACTTTGAGTAATGAGAAATTAATTAATTATTGCCAGGTGAGGGCTTAAAATTGGACACAAAAATACTGATCTTTATCCTTGAGTGATTTTTCTCCACCAGCATTTAGCATACCCAACAAAATAGAGGGAAATTATAATTACTGGGAGTTTTGTAGATAATTATAACACTCCTGGTAAGTTTGTAGTTGAAGTGACAGAACATGGAGTCTAGCCTGGCCAAGAATGGAAGAAAAGATAAGATAAAGCTGGGAAGTTCTGGAAAAAAAATGGAAGAGTCCAGGAGCTAGAGGTCTTCATGAGAAAAAACAAGTGAAATGGAATAAATAGCATTGGAGTACAAAAAAAAATAGAAGGCTGTTGTTAAATTTTAGATTTCTGAGATGGAGCAGTTCTGCATAAAAAGTTCAGTGTGACCATGGGAGTAGGTAATAGAATTGGAGTAGATGTGAAAAATTTGTTGGAGTTAAGAACTTCAGAAACAGTGAGGCTTGAGTGTTGGATGATGGGCCAATACCCATGGTAAGAACTGAGGAAGAGGAAGACTGAGCCAGGTATCAAAAACTTCCATGAATGAAAAGAACTGCTAGGTAACAGTGACAAGAAGTTGTTGTGATTTTTCTAGCTAAATAATATGAACCTCAAAAGAGATAGTTTTTAAAAAAGGAGAGGAATAATAATCTCAAAGCACTATTGAGGGTATGTAAAGGACCTACAGTCCTTAGAGAAGAACTCAGCCTCATTAAAGCAAGGAGAGGAAGAAGTATTCTGAAAATAGGTTGAGTATGTATGGGTATAGTTTGAATATGTAGGGACTTCCTGAAGGGAGAGTGGAAAGGGTGGCAAAGAGAGCAATTATGCTAAGTGAAATAAGCCAGGCGGTGACAGATAAATACCATATGATCTCACCTATAAGTGGAACCTAATAAACAACAGCAACAACAACAACAACAAAACAAACAAGCAAAATGTAACCAGAGACATTGAAATAAAGAACAAACTGACAGTAACCGAAGGAGCAGAGGGAGGGGTACAATGGGGGAAAAGGGGGAATCGTTGTCAAAGAACATATATAAAGGACACATGGACAAAGCCAAAGCGGGGTAGGATCGAGGGTGGGAGGTGGGGGTGGCTGGGGTGGGTGGGCGTTGGGGAGGGAAATGGAGATAACTATACTTGAACAACAATAAAAAAAAGAGAGCGATAATGGGGATTGAAGAAGTACCAATAAATACATAAGTAATGCAGAGGGATGGCTTACCTTTTGGACTCCTAAGCCTATGCTCTCGTTCAAATTTTGTGTCACTACTCAAAATCAAATTTACATACCAATATTGACTTTGACCATAAGTAAGTTAATTCTAGGTGTCTTCATTTCTGGTTTCTATATCACAGAGATTCCGCCAACCAGTGCCAACTTCCCATAGTGAGCCTGTGGATTGATAGTAAGAAAACAGGACTAACCTCTTGTCTTTTTTTCTCTCTAGAACACTTAAGCATTATCACCACCATCACCAACGAGATTGGAAAAGGTAGGAAAAGTGATACACAGACTAGGTAGTTGTATACAACGTGCATTTGTGGGAAGATGTGGTGTCTTTAAAATATGGGATTCACGTGGCTGAAAGATGGACCAAAATACTAGCAGAAAGCATTCTGTGATTTCTGCGAGACTTCAAAAGTATCCCAGGTTCAGCTTCCCTCAATAGGTTAATTCGCTCTGGTCTCACCCCCAACTTCCTGAGTTGAAGGCTGATATCTTAGCCTCCCACCTAATGTGTGGGTGGCAAGAAAATTCAAGGTGTTGGTGGTTTGGGCATGAAGAAGCTGTAGCAAAAACATAAATTCCTGTAGGGACAGAATGAAACTACAACAAATACCATGGAGTCTTCACCAGGTATTTTTATTCTTGCATCTATGAAATATCAAATAGTTGGCTCTTTAGAACCAGCTATTTCTTCCTTCAAAAAAGTACAGATTCTTGTTCTATGTAGCCTAGGTCCAAATAGTGCTTTCATTGTTCACCCCATTTGTACCTGAACTAAGACTCAGAAAGATTTTAAAAGTTATGAGCACTAGAAGGACATTAGAGATTATTAGTTTAGTCTGGAGGTTTTTCAGTTGTGTTTGGAAAATTCCTAGTGATTTGCTTATGTATCTTATAAACTGACAACCATGGAATTAGGGTATATCCTGGAGGGGTTGTGAAGAGGTAAGGTGAGACTGAAAGAGTAGAGCACCATACATACATATGTATGTATTTCATCTTTTCTCACTTCTATAAGGACATATGTTCATCCAGTTAAACATTCATTGAACAGTTTCTGAGTGTCAGGTACACCAAAGAAACAAGACAGAGATACTGCCTTCCAAGAGATTTGTGTCTAAAAATGGAATTAGAGAAACAACTGTGGTGTTAGATGTTAGATGTAAAAAAAAAAAGGCGAACAGTAATGACAGCTATCAGTTACTGTGCATTTGCTATCTTCTAGGTGCTATGCTAAATATTTATAAATACTAACTCACTTAAACCTCACAATAAACCTCTGAGTTAAGTATGGTTATTATCTCCCTTTTAAAAACGAGGTGACTGAAGTGCAGAAATGAGGGAGGATTAGGTAACATGGCTCAAGCAAGTAAATTGTGGGAGTACAAATGGTACAGAAACTTTGAAAACACAGAAGAAGGGCATTAACTGTCAAGCTGAATTGATGAAAGCTTTACAAAAACATGTAACAGTTAAACTGAGGATAGAAAGGTGAGGAGGAGGAAAGGGTGTTGAGGCAAAGGGAGCAGCATGAGAAAGTCTTGGAGGCCTGAAAGAGGATTGCCTATTCTGGCGAACAAAGAACGAATTGCTAGAACCTGATTGTGAGAGCTGAAATGCCTAGCTTGAGTCTGAGCTTTACTCCCTAAGTTAAATGGAGATAATTAAAACTTTGCATGCCAGGAACTCAAACAATTAACTATTTCACCTGAAAAATCAATGTGACATCAGAGTTATCAACACTTAAAGAGGTGAGAGACCAGACAGCACAGTGGCAGTCTGTTGTCATGGTCCAATGGTCAAAGAGAGCATTGATAAGCTAGATCATTGAGTCTAACTTCTTCCCTGGAATTTCTACTTTTTTTTAAAAAAGATTTTATTTATTTATTATTAGAGAGAGGGGAAGTGAGGGAGACAGAGAGGGAGAGAAACAGCAATATATGGTTGCTTCTCACATGGCCCTCGCTGGGGACCTGGCCTGCAACCCAGGCATGTGCCCTGACTGGGAATCGAACCAGGACCCTTTGGTTCCCAGCCCGCACTCAATCCACTGAGCTACACAAGCCAGGCTGGAATTTCTGCTTTTTTTTCTTAATGCTACCCTCTGGAACCATGCAAACCAAATCCAGATTTTTTTAAATATTATAGTCCTTGCTATTTTTCTTCAAATATATCAAAGCTCTTTCTACTCTGAGTCTTAGCTCTTTCCATAGGGGGATTGTGACCTTAATGATTAATAAGGACTTTCTCAGCTGTGACATCTTGTTATTCCAAGTGACTGAGACCTCTGAATCTGTTTTTATCAGCTGGTATTTTGAAGGATAGGGACAGTTCCTCTGTTGTATTTGGATAGAGTTTTTTCTCCTCTTTCAGGAGTATATTGCAAGTGACTTTTTGGAGTGTGCTCCAGCCCAGGGTGACCATTTCCCTCTTGTTCCGTTTCAACAGCAATCTCCAGAGACTTTAGAGAAGACAATGTGAGGATGCTGGGCATGCAGATTCCTGTAAAGGATATTGAGATGCTGGCTTCTGTCTTAATTGCCACGGGTGTCATTCTCTTGCTCCTTGTTCTGGCTCTTGGTGGTGTGGTCTGGTACCAACATCGTCAAAAAAAGCTACGGCGCAACAGGAGGTCAATCCTGGATGATAGCTTTAAGCTTCTGTCCCTCAAGAACTAACAGCTGAATCTTGGAACTGCACATCTGGAATGCTTTCTTAGCAGGCCATGGACCAGCAGCTGACCTCATTGTAAAAGTGGCATGGGCGGTAGGCAGACAGAGGAGGGAATCAAACTTGTCTGGGTATTTTTTCACTTATTTATTTACATAGAAATGCTACACATTCTCTTTTCCTCTAAATTTCATTGCTCTACTTGAGAACCTGTGGCTAGATGAGTCCCCTAGTATTATATTTCAAATTTCAACAGCTAGATTATATCACTCGCTGACACTTGGAAGATGTGGAAATTTCTAAAAACTGATCCTTCTCACAAAGTACATACCAAGAGTAAAACACATTGAATAGATTTCTACTGCTTTCTAGGACCGAGGCAAATTCACTCTGAACCAAGGCTAAGTGAGCTATGAGGATAATCCATACTTAAACTAAGGAATAAACATGGGCACAATGAGGAAATGGGTGGGGTGAGATTTGAAGATCCAAAATGTATTTTGATTCTCCTTGGAAGGAAACTATTTTGGAAAAGTGGGTGGATGGTGGTTGCCATGAGCAACTTTAACTTCTGAACCCAGAGCTCTCCTCCTGAGGAAGCCAGTCCTCAAAATTCCTGGCACAATCACACTGAAGAGAATGTTGAGTGTCTTCTCCATATAATAAGCAGAAATGTCTGTACATTAAAGTACTTGTTAGAATACTGTAAGGGTGAATTTGATGATTTCGATGGTTCCTCTGACCTCTGGACTGTTATGACTATGACTGAAACAAAGGCCACTCAATGGTGGGGTGAGGAGTAGGTATAGAATGGGTCGATCCTTTGCGGAGGCTGCAAGCTTGCATTTTAGAGATGAAAAGGCTGTCCCAGAAGAAGCCTCAAACTCAGAATGGTGGTTGCTGTCTTTTGGCTCATAGGTGCCAAAGGTCTTCTGAATGCCAAGAAAATTTGCAAGAGGAAAATAGAGAGCTGAGACCAGGCTCAAACCTGTCCCCTGGACAAGGAAAGATGGAAATAGATCTCATGGGGTCTTTTGGTGGTTGGGAGTAGAAGAGGTCTACTTGAAATTTTGGGGGCCTCTTTAAAACACAGAGTCCTTCCATCTAGCATGTTAAATTATTATTTCTTTGTTACCTGCAAGTTCAAACCTATTTGAAATCTTGGTAAGAGTGCACAGACAAGAAAGTAGGGATGGTATAAGATGGCCTACCCTCATTACAAAGTACATATTAACATTTCGCATGGCAAGTGGAGAACAGAAGGGACTGCAGAAACAGCAAAGATGATACCCTGAAATACATAGTGCATTATAGTTTACAAAGCATCTAATACCTGATTGCATTAGGCCTTCCTTCATTCTGTAAGGGTGCTATTTTGTTTTACATTTGAATAAATAGAGAGATAGTGATTTTACCTAAGGACATTCAGCTATAAGTTCAGCAGGGATTCAAGCCTTCATCTATTTGACTCCAAATACCTGTTCCATCACCCTATAACATGGAGACCTCCAATGATCTCCATCTTTTGTGCCCATATTGACTCCAACTTTCCCAATCTTGTGAGCCAACCTGTCTGCATATTTTGCACGTCAAATACAGAAACCCACAGGCCTCATGTTCGGTTGCCATATAATGTTGAAGTTTTAAGGGGAAAATGCAGGCCAGAACCTATCATTGAAGTTCGGTTGCCATATAATGTTGAAGTTTTAAGGGGAAAATGCAGGCCAGAACCTATCATTCATTGTAGTTAACAGTGGATCAGTGACGTCCTTAGGAGCTTTACTGCAAATCTCAGAAACCTAGCAGGTGGTAGAGGTAGGGGAAGGTTTGGATTGCTAGTTATAAAATCAACTGTTAAACTTTTTAAGCCATTGCATAGTCAGTTCACGTAACAGTAGAACTACTTTGGCCTATTATTAATTTGGTTTTTGAAAACCCAGTCACTCTGGAGACTCCAGTCAACAATTTATAACTTGCATTCAACTGGGAGGTTGTTAGCTTGGTCATGAATCTAAGACAAGGAAAGGTAAGTGAGATAGGGGTATATTTTTTCTGAGTATGTAATACTGCTCCAGATTGAGGAATGTAAACTCAATCCCATGCATTTTAGAAAGAGATGCATTTCTTTGTGGAGAGTTTGCTCCCAATGAGGATGTAGGAGCAGTTTTTTGACAATTAAGTGACTTCCATCCATTTAATTGCTCAAACCAGAAATCCCCAAAGTCAACACATCAGTGATTTTTGTTTGTTTTACCTCAAAAAATATCTTTAACTAATTCATTTGTTTCTATCTTCATTGCTGCCACTCCAGTCTAAAACACAACCATCTGTTATCTGGAGTAGTGTGGTACCCTCCTTCCTCACATTCACTCTAGCACTCTATGCAGAAAAGTGATGTTTTAAAAATATAAATTAGGCTTCCAATTCAGATGAGATGCAATAGACTCATGTCTCCCTGGAGATAAAAAAAAAAAACCTAGACATAATGAAAGAGGAAGCAAAAGAAGGACTCAAAATATATAGAGAGGTAGGAATCCTGGAGAAAAATAAAGCAACAGGGCAATTGGGCATCTTGCCAACACCCAACCAAGGCGAATTCAGCCAAAGATGAAAGAGAAGTCCTAGTGACAACCCCATGGGGGCCTGGAGACCCTAGAAAAGGACAAGGACAAGCCCTGCTGACACCAACTGACCACAGAAAGTGCTCTTTACCTCTGCAGGCCAGAGACTCCTCTACTCCAAAGGAAATTTCAACATATTAACCCCAGAAACACTCTTCATGCCTACAATCTAGAATATTTCTTTTCCTACCCAGAAATAATAAGTGGCTCTGGCAGGGATCAATAAGAGCCTCAGTGACACCCAAGAAACCAAGCAAAACAACAAAAAATACAAAATCAATGATATTACATTGTCATACAAAATTACACCAGAACCCATGTGCTAAACTTAAATAATGTGACTACCCCCTAAAATAGATGGTTTGAATGTGGCCCAGAGTTCCATTAATACCAAGAACAAGGAAAATCACAACTTCAATGGGAAAAGACAATAGAAACAAACACTAGGATGAATCAGATGTTTAAATAATCTGGAAAGGACTTTAAAAGTCATCATACAAATGCTGCAACAGTAATAACAAGAGTTCTTGAGAAATTGAAAATTTTAGCAAAGAAATAGAAGTTATAAAAGGAAAATACATGAAAATTATAGAACAGGAAAAGAGAATAACTGATTGAAAAAATCCACTGGCTGAGCTCACCAGTAGAGATGACAAAGGATATAATTAATGGAATTTAGGATAAATTAACAGAATTTATTCAATGCAAATAGACAAAATTGACTGAGTTAGCAGAATCCCAGCAGCCTATACAACAAAAAAAACATATCCAGCGTTTATATCATAGGATCCATGGAATAGAAGAAGGACTGGAATAATATTCAAAGAAACAATGGTTGAAAATTTGGCAAAAGATATGTCTATAGATGCAAAAGCTGAACAAACCCAAAATAGGAAAATCCAAAGAAATCTATGCCAATACATAGTATATTTAACTTCTAAATACTAAAAATAAGAAAAAAACTTAAAATCTCCAAGGAAAACAACATATTATTTACAGAGCAACATAAATTTGAATGACTGGGTTTCTAGCTAAAGTTCTGGAGGTCAGAAAAAAGTAGCATGACATTTTTCAATTTCTGAAAGTAAAGGACTGTTAATCTCAAATCTATATCGAGTGAATCTACCCTTCAGGAATGAAGGGAAAATAAAGACCATCTGAGACTAAGGAAAACTAAGGGAATTTGTTACTAGCAGATCCACCCTTAAAGGGTGGCTCAGATAAAGTTGATCAAACATAAATTGATGAGAGAAAAAAATCCTGGAACATCAGAAATGGATAAATATAGAAAAAGAGAAACTAAGGATAAATGATAATATAAAAAATTTTAACGCAGTGTGCTCCATTCTTTGTGCTCGCTGAAGGATCCCCACTTCAACTTTAGCAGGCAATGGGGTAAAATTACTGCTTCGCTGGGTGACGTGGTGCAGGAGGACATTCATTAGTGTTGCAGAATCTGGGAAAAAGGGAGCGGTGGCAGAAGACAGAGAAGTGCCCAAGACTGAGCCAGAGGCCAAGAAGAGTAAGGCGGGAGGAGCAAAGAAAAACGAAAAACAGGCAGCAGGAAAGGGGTCAGTCCTCTATGAGGACCCCCCATAAATAAGAAAACCTCACCCAGTGGCAAATCAGTCACCCTCAAGATCTCCTGGAATGTGGATGGACTTTGAGCCTGGATTAAGAAGAAAGGTTTAAATTGGGTAAAGGAAGAAGCCCCAGATATCCTGTGCTTGCAAGAGACCAAATGTTCAGAGAATAAACTACCAGCTGAACTTCAAGAGCTGCCTGGACTATGTCATCAGTACTGGTCCGCTCCTTCAGACAAGAAAGGGTACAGTGGTGTAGGCCTACTTTCTCGCCAGTGCCCCTCAAAGTCTCCTATGGCATTGGCGAGGAGGAACATGATCAGGAAGGCCAAGTGTTGTGGCTGAATATGATGCATTTGTGCTGGTAACATCCTATATACCTAATGCAGGTGGAGGTCTGGTGCGCCTGGAGTACTGACAGTGCTGGGATGAAGCCTTCCTCAAGTTCCTAAAGGGCTTGGTTTCCCACAAGCCTCTTGTGCTATGTGGGGACCTCAATGTGGCTCATGAAAAAATTGACCTTTGCAACTCCAAGGGAAACAAAAAGAAGACTGGCTTCACTCCACAAGAACAACAAGGCTTTGGGGAATTGCTGCAGGCTGTGCCACTAGTTGACAGTTTCTGGTGCCTCTACCCCAACACAGCTTATGCCTACACCTTTTGGACCTACATGATGAATGCCCAATCCAAAAACGTTGGTTGGTACTTTGATTACTTTTTGGTGTCTCATTCTCTGTTACCTGTACTGTGTGACAGCAAGATCCATTCCAAGGCCCTGGGCAGTGGCCACTGTTCCATCACCTTATACCTAGCACTGTGATACCTTCCCCATATCATTTTGAGCCCCCTGAACTAGGTTTAAAATGTCTTTGCTCTCTAGAGAATTCCGCACTGTATTTCCTTCCTAAAAATATGAACCCTCTCTAGTGACATGGGTTTCCTTTAAGCCCAAGGTTTTGTGGGGTTTTGTGTGTATGGGTTTTTTCTCTTTTCTCTTTTTTTACATTAAACAAAGGCTACTGGTGACTTCCTTTGACCTGTCCAAGTGAAAATAAAGAGCCATAGTTCCAAAAAAAAAAGAGATTTTAACAAAACAATCAATCAACCACTATGCTGTATACTTGAAACTAACACAAAGTAATATTGAATGTAAACTATAATTGAAAAACTAATTTAAAAAAACAATGAATCAAAAGACTTTAACTGCCATACATAAAACACTTCACCAAGAACAGCAAAACAAACAAACAGTAAGTGCTGGGAAGGTTGTGGAGAAAAGGGAACCCTAGTGCACTGTTGGTGGGAATGCAAACTGGTGAAGCCACTGTGGAAAATAGCATGGAGTTTCCTCAAAAAACTAAACATGGAATTGCCTTTTGACCCAGTGATTCCAGTTCTGGGGATATATCCTAAGAATCCTGAAACACCACTTCGAAAGAATATATGCACCATTATGTTCTTAGCAGCATTATTTATGATAGCGAAGTGCTGGAAGCAACCTAAGTGCCTATCAGTAAATGAGTGGATAAAAAAAATATGGTACATTTACATGATGGAATACTATGCAGCAGAAAGAAAGAAGTAGCTCCTACCCTTCACAACAGCGTGGATGAATCTGGAGAACCTTATGCTAACTGAGGTAAGCCAGACAGTGAAAGACAAATATTATATGATCACACCTATAAGTGGAACCAATTAATAAAACAAACAAGCAAGCAACATATAATCAGAGACATTGAAATAAAGATCAATCTGACAGTAAACAGAGAGGAGGGAGAGGGGTATAATGGGGAAAGAAGGGCAAGGGTCATCAAGGAATATGCATAAAGGACCCATAGACAAAGCCAAGGAGGGCAAGGATTGAGGGTGGGAGGTGGGTGTGGGTGTGGCAGGGGAAAGTGGTGGTGGAAAAATGGAGATAACTGTACTTGAATGACAATTAAAAAAACTAGAGCCCAAAACATGTATATAAAAAAAGAACAACAAAACATACATTTTAAACACTGCATTCATCGAGATAGGTCCTACAGTGGACCTTAAAACAAACATCAGCAAGTTTAAAATAATTTAAGTCATACACATAATGTGTGTTCTTTCATAACAATGGAACAAAACTAGAAAGTAATAACATTCCTGGCTGGTGTGGCTCAGTGGATTGAGTGCCGGCCTGCAAACCAAAGGGTCATGGGTTCAATTCCCAGTCAGGACACATGCCTGGGTTGCTGGCCAGGTTCCCAGTTGAGGACGTGCAAGAGGCAACCACACACTTTAAGATGTTTCTCTCCCTCTCTTCCCGCTCTCTAAAAATAAATAAAATCTTAAAACAAGCAAGTAATAGCCAAAAGACAACAAGAAAATATCTAGACACCCAGAGACTTCCGCCAAGATGGCGGCGTAGGTGGACGCACTTCGCCACCGTGCTCAACCAGAGAGCTTAAACGACGAATGCAATAGCGAAAAATAAACAACCAGAATGGACAGAAATGAACTGAAGGGAAGTCCGACACCCAGGAAGTGGGAGAGGAAGTACATCCAGGCCGGTAGCGGGGCAGAACCAAGCAGAGGAGCGGAGTGAGAGGCAGTTTGCCCAGAGGGACTCACGCTGCGAGTGCCTAAACAAAACACGACCCCGAACAACGGGTGAACCCCGCAGGCCGGTGGCATAACCGGGGAGGACAGTGGGAACCAGCAGGGCCGAGACTGGCAGAGGAGGCAGTAAGGAACTAGGGAGTAGAGGGTAATAGGGAGCCGGCGATGATCTGCAGTCGCCATTGCTCCCTCCCAGGCCCTGCCCCCAGAGGAAACAGCACAGAAAAAGCAACCCAGGTTACCGGGCACCAGCAAACACCTACGAATCCGACAAGTGCGCTGAGATAAAAAGAATGAAAATGGCCAAAATGAAAGATCAGAACAAATTACAACTAACGGATGATGACATAGTCAACCTATCAGATGCTCAGTTTAAAACGCTGGTAATCAAATTGCTAACAAAACTGGAAGAAAGGTGGACGCAAATAAATGAACAAATGAAGAACACGATAAAGATAATGAAGGATGATCTACAGGGAACCAATAGGGGAAAAAAGGAAGCTGGGACTCAAACCAATAGTGTAGACCAGAAGGAAGAAACAAGAATTCAAAAAAATGAGGAGGGACTCAGGAACCTCAGAGACATTTGTAAACGACCCAACATCCAGATCATAGGGCTGCCAGAAGGACAAGAGGAAGACCAAGAAATTGAACGTATTTTTGAACAGACAATGAACGAGAACTTCCCAGATCTGGCAAAGGAAATAGGCTTCCTGGAAATCCAAGAAGCTCAGAGAACCCCAAAGAAGTGGAACCCAAAGACACATCATAACACCAAGGCACATCATAATTACATTACCCAAGATTAAGAACAAAGAGAAAATCTTGCAAGCAGCAAGAGAAAAGGAGACAGTTACCTACAAAGGAATTCCCATAAGACTGTCAGCGGATTTCTCAAAGGAGACCTTCCAAGCAAGAAGGGGCTGGAGAGAAATATTTCAAATCATGAAAAGCAAGGGCCTATAACCAAGAATAATCTATCTAGCAAAACTTTCATTTAGAATGGAAGAGCAGATAAAGTTCTTCTCAGATAAGGTCAAGTTCAAGGAGTACATCATCATGCAGCCTCTACTATATGAAATATTAAAAGGTTTTATATAAGGACTCAGGAGAGAAGGTACCGAGGCCAGATCAGCTACTGGGGAATTCAGATCAGTCACAGCCAAGACGCTTGTGAGGTAAGCAAGCAAAATACAACCAGAGAAAATATAACCAGAGACATTGAAGTTTAGAACATTCTGGCAGTAACCAGAGGGGAGGGGGAAGGGGATAATGGAGACAAGGGTATTCAGGAACTGCTATAAAGGACACATGGACAAAACCAAGGGGGAGGGTGGAGCAAGGGAGGGAGGTGGGTTTGCCTGGGGTTGGGGGTGGGGGGTAAATGCAGACAAGTGTAATTGAACAACAATAAAATAAAATAAAAAAAGAGCCCTGGCTGGTGTAGCTCAGTGGATTGAGCGCGGGCTGGGAACCAGAGGGTCCCGGTTCGATTCCCAGTCAGGGCACATGCCTGGGTTGCGGGCCAGGTCCCCATGAGGGCCATGTGAGAGGCAACCATACATTGGTGTTTCTCTCCCTCTCTCCCTCTCTTCCCCTCTCTCTAAAAATAAAGAAAAATAAAATCTTTAAAAAAAAGGGTCCCGGTTCGATTCCCAGTTGGGGCACATGCCTGGGTTGTGGGCCAGGTCCCCAATGAGGGCCATGTGAGAGGCAACCATACATTGCTCTTTCTCCCTCCCTTCTCCTCTATCTGAAAATAAATAAATAAAATCTTAAAAAAAAAAGAAAGAAAAATGGAAACTACATTGAGAGCTTGGGGGAATGAGGTACAGGGGGCCCAAATGGTAATGGGAAAAAAAATATAATAAAGATTAAATTAAAAAAAAAAGAAAATATCTAGACACCCAGATTTTAAATGACACATTTTTACATAATCCATATATCAAAAGTGTCTCAAAGGAAATTTTAAAAAATAAATGGAATTGGTCCTGGCTGGTGTGGCTCAGTGGTTGAGTGCCAGCATGAGAATCAAGGGGTTGCCGGTTCGATTCCCAGTCTAGTGCACATGCCTGGGTTGCAGGCCACGTACCCAGATAGGGGGTGAGTGAGCAGCAACCACACATTGATGTTTCTCTCCCTCTCTTTCTCTCTCCCTTCCACTCTCTAAAAAATAAAATAAATAAAGCCTTTAAAAAAGAAATAGAATTGATTGAAAATAAAAACAAAATACTTCAAAATTTGTAAGAAGCAGCTATAGCAGTGCTAGGAGGAAATTTTATAGAACTAAAATGCATTAGAATATAGCAAATGTAAGTTAATAAAATAAGTTTTTACATAAACTGTAAGCAAAAGATAATAAATCCAAAGTAAGCAGAAGGAAGGACAGCATACAGATAAGAACAGAAATCAATGAAACTCAAGGCAAGAAAATAATAAACAAATGAAGCAAAAAACTGCTTCCTAAAAAAATCAATAAAAATAAAATTAAATTGATAAAACTAACAAAAGTGACAAGGATAAAAATAGCCAAGATACAAAACACCATTATCAGAATTGAAATGGGTTACCACTGCAAATCCTGCCTCCATGGAAGGTGACATTATTAAGATGGAAACATAGGTCATTCCAACCTCAGTTCCATTGACAAAACAGCACTGGAAAATCACAGAATATGGAGGTGAGGCAAAAACACCACAATGGACTACAATGCACAAAGAGTTGGAGAAGGATTGTATTGGAAGGGTAAAAGGAATAGCTTCACTTTGACCATATCACCTCTCCCCCCAAGCTGGAACAACACCACGCTGAGCAGAATCCTATAGGTCTACATTTTTTGTAGTGGGAAAAGAAAGCCCAAGGTAAACAGCCAGCTACCCTAGAGTTTGGAGATTCTTCCCAGAAGGCCCATTCATCTCTGGCCTCGTGGAGATCACTGGGGAATCTGTGGGGCTCAACCACCAGGGATCAGATAGAAATAAAGAAAGGGTGGGATTTACAACAACCAGTTGTTAGATTTTGGTATATTCATGCTTGTGGCAACACTCTAACAAGACCCCAACTAGAAGTTCCACCCATTTGAAGAGCTAAGGGGTGGCCCTATCTGGCCAGTCAGTTTGGTTGGAAGTTCTCCCTGAATTGGGTACCTGGAATGCTGGCCATGAAGCCTACTCTACAGCCTCTCCTGGGCAAGAAAGCAAACACACAGCCTTGCCTAACTGCTGAGCACAGCCTCCAATTCTGCCTGGCCAGAGAACCTGAGTAGTCAAGGAGACCATCTTTTAGCCCCACTCATACTGGGAAGCAAGCCAACAGCTTTTCTCAACTATTGAGCACAACCTCTTACCCTGAATAACCATGGAACCTAAACAGAGAACCTGTGCATCCTCCAATCCCTATTTATAGTCTTGTCCAGCCACAGAGCCTCGACTGCAATCCTGTCTGAATACTAAAAACAGCCTGAAACAGGGCCCAAACAAAGGTGATTACAGAGCCCAGCTAATGGCCACACTTGACTACAGAGCCCAGCAGGCCCACACAACCATAGAGCTCAGACAGTGGTATCCCTCTCAGAAAACAGGCAGTGGCCTCATCATAATAGGTACACTAGTCGCAAGGCACATCTGCTTGTGGATGCTACCAGCTGACACATGCAGTAATGAAGCAGAGCTGACTGGGGCAGGTCTTTCCCTGCCAAAGTAAAACTGTAACTTCTGGAATAGGAGACTACTTACTTAAATGTGGAAGTGCAAAGCAAGGATACAAGCATCAAAAGAATCAAGTAAAAAGACGCCACCAATGGAAATTAATAAAGCTTTCATAATGGAGCCTAAAGAAATGGAGATCTTAAAAAAAAACAATGCATAAACAAAATGAGAAAATCAACAAAGAAATAGAAACTGTAGAGATCATAGAGCAGAAAAGTACAATACATGCACTAAAGTATTCAATAGAGGGCTTTAAGAGCAGACATAACAAAGCTTAAAATAGAATTCATGAACTTGTATAGATCATTTGATATTATGCAGTTAGAGAAGGAAATAATGAAAAATAGAGTGTGAAGAAAGCCTATGGGTCTGGTGGGATACCAGGAAAACAAACAAAATATACATCGCTGAAATCCCAAAGGAGAGGAGAAAAAGTAGGACAGAAAGTCAATTTAAAGCAATAGTGTCTGAAAACTTTCCAAACATGGAGAGACAAATGAACATCCAGATTCATGAGGCACAAATGACCCCAAATTGGTTGGACTAGAAAAACGTTACACCAAGACACATTATAAATTGTCAAAGGTAAAAGATAAAGAGAGAATTTTAAAGCAGCAAGAGAAAAATGACTTGTCACATACAAAGGAACCCCGTAAGACTATTAATGAATTTCTTAGCAGAAACTTTGCAGTCTGAGAAAGTGAGATGTTATATTCAAAATATTGAAAGAAAAACTTTCAACCAGGAATATACTACACATGGCAAATCTTTCCTTCATACATTAAGATTAGACAAAGACTTTTCAAAAAACAACAGAAGCTGAGAGAATTCATCACACTGGAGTTGCCTTAGAATAAATACTAAAGGGCATTTTTCAAACTGAAATAAAAGGATGATAATTAATATTGTAAAAACATGTAAGTGTGTAATATGTAAAACACACTGATAATAATAAATACATAGTCAAAGTCAGAACCTCTAATATTATATGGTACATAAATCATTTGCAACTCTAGTTTAAAACTTAGCCCTGACTGGTGTGGCTCAGTGGTTTGGGTGACATCCCATGAAGTGAAGGGTTGCCGGTTTGATTCCCAGTCATGGCATATGCCTGGGTTGTGGGCCAGGTCCTTGGCTAGGGGCGCATGTTAGGTGACTGATAGGTGTCACGCATTGGTGTTTCTTTCCCTCTTTTTGTCCCTCCCTTCCTCTAGCTCTAAAATAAAAGTAAAAAAACAAGCAGATGAAAAATAACTATAACTATGATAACTAGTTACTGGGTACAAAATATTTAAGGAGATATATATGTTGATTTCAAATACCTAAAATATGTGGTGGAAGAAGTAAAAGTAAAGTGTCTGTTAGCTATTGAAATTAAGTTGTTCTCAGTTTAAAATAGGTTGTTATAACAATGAGATATTTTATGTAAGCCTCATGGCAATCACAAAGGAAAAAAACCTATAGTACAAGGTCTGTCCAGAAAAAGTCCAGCTATTGTTATAATGACAATGGTTTGTACAACATGGATGCAACGTGGCAGACGAGGAGAGTGGACTGGAATGCACATGTGTGAACAATGACGACTTCACTGTACTAGTCAGTGGGGGTGGTAGAGGCTGTTGAGTGAGTATGTGTACTGTGTGGTTGTCACATACAAAATGACTGAGCAAGTAGAGCAACAAATCTGCATCAAATTTTGTGTGAATCTTTAACCTTCCTCTGGAAACTATTCAGATGATTCAGAAGGCCTCAGCTATGGGCAACTGGTGATTAGCAGCTTCACCATGATGATGCGCCCACTCATGCATCACATCTCTTGCAGAGTTTTTGGCAAAACATCAAATCACCCAGATGACTCAGCCCCACTACAGCCTAGATTTGGTGCCCTGTGACTTCTGGCTTTTCCCAAAACTAAAATCACCTTTGAAAGGGAAGAGATTTCAGACCATTGATGAGATTCAGGAAAATATGATGGGGCAGCTGATGGCAATTGGGAGAACTGTGTGAGGTCCCACAGTGTCTACTTTGAAGGGAACTGAGGCGTCATTGTCCTATGGACAGTGTTTCTTATATCTTCGTCAATAAATGGCTCTATTTTCCATAGCACATGGCTGGATACTTTCCGGACATACTTCATACACAAGTTCTGCTTTCATTTATGTTCAGTAGATAATAGGCCTTTCATGAAAATGTTCCTCAATCATAGACATTAAACTAATATTATTGGCATTCTGTTTGAAATTTATTTTCCAGGACAAGCTCATTATGTTTTTGTTGATAAAGTAGCTATTGAATAGTGTATTTAAATCATTTTCCTCTGATTTTATGTAGGCCTCAAGACCATTGTGTGAGCCTTGATCCAGTCAGTGAAGGAGCTCTCTGTTGTAACAATACTATGTTCTGTTTGAATGTGTTTACCTGTATAACTATTTATGGGAAACCTGTGGGAAAAATGTTTGCAATGTCCCCCAAATAATTATTCCTTTAAAATAAGGATCACTGCTGCATAGTATTCATTGTGTAAATGTACCATAGATTTTTGATACTCTTATTTACTGATGGGCACTTAGGCTGTTTCCAGCACTTGGCTATTGTAAATTGTGCTGCTATGAACATTGGGGCACGTAGGTTCTTTTGAATTAGCATTTCAGGATTCTTAGGGTATAGTCCTAGCAGTGGAATCACTGGGTCAAAAGGCAGTTCCATTTTTAGTTTTTCTGGTACATTTACTCAATGGAATACTATGCAGCAGAAAGAAAGAACTCCTACCTTATGTGACAGCATGGATGAAACTGGAGAATATTATGCTGTGTTACAAGCCATTCGGTGAAAGATAAATACCATATGATCTCACCTATAAGAGGAATCTAATGAACAAAATAATGAACAAAATAGAACCACAGCCGGAAAAAAAAAAATAGAACCGCAGGCATAAAAACAGGGAACAGACTGAAAGTGACCAGAGGGAAGGGGGGTGAAGAACAATGGTGGAAAGAAGGTGAGGGACTAGACAAAGAACATGTATGAGTGACCCATGGATATGGACAACAGTGTGGGGATTGACTGTGGGAGCAGGGGGTAGGATGGGTGGAAGAGGTCAAAGGGGGAAAAATTGGGACAAGTGTAATAGAATAACAATAAAAAAGATTAAAAAATAAGCATCACTTCCTTCTTTAATAACTCATTAGATGGGAATGGTACCACTTTCAGTAGGACAGTATGTTTAACTGGCCTGACTATATCGAGGATTAAATAATAATATATACTCTTTTAACCATCAATTTGTATGGTCCTTTAAGTATATATTATTATATATATGAACATTAAATTAATATGATATACATGGTGGAAATTGTTTAAATTTTTATGTTAATGAAGTGACTTAGACCAATTTAAGATAACTCAATACATCTGATACAAAAATCAAATGATATCTTGCTTCTTTTTCCTTATCTGTCAATCAACATAATAAAAGTTTCCATTTGAAAATGTGTTATGTTTTCCTAAAGCAGTGTTGGAAACAATACCATATTATGCTGTATAAACAAAAAATATTTAGTTGGTAGGCATTGATGAGGAGTTTTCAGTCATCTTAATAAATAAATCAGTGGTTTGCACTATTCAGTGTATTATGTTGAAATGAATTGTTAAAAAGACTGGGAGAAAATAATTTGGCTCTAATTAGTTGACTGAATATTTATATTGAGTACATAGATATATCTTGAAATAGAAAACAAGAATTTATCCAAAGAAACCAGAAACACAAATTTGAAAGAATACATGTACTCCTATATTCATTGCAGTGTTATTTACAATAGTTAAGATTTAGAAGCAGTCCAGGTGCCCATCTGTACATGAGTGGATAAAAAAGATGTGGTACATTTACACAATGCAATACTACTTGGACATATAAAAGAAGGAAATCTTACCTTTTGTGACAGCATGGATAGACCTGGAGAGTACTATGCTTAGTCAAATAAGCCAGTCAGAGCCCTGACAGGAGTGGCTCAGTTGGCTGAGCATCATCTCGCAAAGGAAAACGTTGCTGGTTTGATTCCTGGTCAGGGCACATGCCTAAATTGTGGGTCTAATCTCTTTTTGGGGCATGTGCAAGAGGCAACCAATCTGTTTCTCTCACACATCAATGTTTCTCTACATCTCTTTCTCTTTCTCTTCCTCTCTCTCTAAAAATAAATAAAATCTTAAAAAAATAATAAACCTGTCAGAGAAAGACAAATACCATATGATTTCACTTATTTATGGAATCTAATGAACAAAATAAGCAAACAAAATAGAAACAGACTTGTAGGTACAGAAAACAGAGTGACAGCTGTTAGAAGAAAGGGGTTTGAGTGGCTGAGTGAAAAAGGTGAAGGAATTAAGAAAAGAAACTCATAGACCCAGACAACTTGATCTTGATTACCAGAGGGAAAAGGGGCTGGGGAGAGATAGAATAAGGTAAAAGGTGGGGGAATATTGTGGGAGGTGGGGTTGGGTGGGGTGGGGGGAGTAGTGGGGTGAAAATGAAGACAACTGTATTTCAACAATTAAAAAAAAAAAAGGAAAAGAGACCTGGCTGGTGTAGCTCAGTGGATTGAGCGTGGGCTGGGAACCAAGCAGTCCCGGTTCGATTCCCAGTCAGGGCACATGCCTGGGTCGCAGGCCAGGTCCCCAGTGAGGGCCATGTGAGAGGCAACCATAAATTGTTGTTTCTCTCCCTCCTTTCCCCTCTCTAAAAATAAATAAAAAAAATTTAAAAAAGGAAAAGAATAATTTGGTTCCTTTAAAGACAGTTAAGAATGCTTAGGTTCCCATACCCTATGCTCCTACTCGTAAATAAAGATTAAAATGTTCTAAAGAGCCCTGGCTGGTGTGGCTCAATGGATTGAGCACTGGCCTGTGAACCGAAGGGTCGCCACTTCATTTCCCAGTCAGGGCACACTCCTGGGTTTCAAGCCAAGTTGGACCCCCAGTAGGGGACGTGCAAGAGCCAACCACACATTGATGTTTCTCTCCCTCTTTCTCCTTCCTTTCCCTTCTCTCTAAAAATAAATAAATATTTAAAAACTATTCTAAAGAAAAAAACTTAATATCACTGAACTGCTCACTTTAATATGGTTAATTTTACCTCAGTTTAAAAAAGAAAAGGAAACAATACACAATAAATAGAAAATTAAAAATCTAATTAGAAAATGAGCAAAACACATGACCAGACATTTTCTGAACAGGATATACAAATCAGAAATAAGTATATAAACAGATGTTCAACATCAGCAGCATCTTGAAATTAAAATTAAAATTATAATGTTATACAACTATCAGAATGGCTAAAGTAAATAAAAAATAGTGAAAACAACCTTAGCTGGTGTGGCTCAGTAGATTGAGTGTGGGCCTGAGAACAAAAAAGTCACTGGTTCGAATCCCAGTCAGGGCACATGCTTGGATTGTGGCCCAGGTCCCCAGTTGGGGGGCTGTGAGAGCCAAATAATTGATGTTTCTCTCACACATTGATGTTTCTCTTTCTCCCTTCCCCTCTGTTAAAAAATAAATAAACAAATAAATAAATAAAATCTGTTACAAAATAGTGAAAACACCAAATGCTACACAGGACACAGATTTCTCTGGATCTTCATACATTGCTGGTGAGAATGTAAATTGTACAATTACTCTGGAAAACAGTTTGGCAATTTCTTAAGAAATGGAGCATGCAAGTACTATACAACTTATCTACATTCTTGGGTATTACTTCCAGAGAAATTAAAATATGTTCACACAAAAACCTACACAGAAATGTTTATAATGGCTTTGTTGTAGCCCAAAAGTGAAAATAATTCAGATATCCTTTTATGTGTGAATGGTTAATTAAACTGGTACAGCCATACCATGGTTATTGGATTCAGCAATATAAAAGGAATTCATGAAACTACTTGTAAAAGCCTCTAGGGAATTATAGAAATGAAGAATAGATCATTGATTCTCAGTGGTTAGGATGGGGCAGGGCAGGGGGAGTGAATTTTTTGGGTGGGAGGTGGGTATGGCTATAAAATGGGCACCAGAGATGCATATATCTTTTCTTTTTTTAAAAGATTTTGTTTATTTATTTTTAGACAGAGGGGAAGAGAGGGAGAAAGAGAAGGAGAGAAATATCAACGTGTGGTTGCCTCTCACGTGCCCCCTACTGGGGACCTGATCTGCAGCCCAGGCATATGCCCTGATGGGGAATTGAACTGGTGACACTTTGGTTCACAGGCTGGCACTCAATCCACTGAGCCACACCAGCCAGGGCATATATATTTTCATATTACTATTTTTGAGATCTTTCAATAAATATCCATATATGGAATTGCTGGGTCATATAATAGTTTTATTTTTAATTTTTTGAGGTATCTCCATACTGTTTTCCAGTGGCTGCACCAGTCTGCATTCCAACCGACAGTGTACTAGGGTTCCCTTTTCTCCACATCCTCACCATCACTTTGTTGATTTATTGGTGGTAGCCATTCTGACAGATGTGAGGTGATATCTCATTGTGGTTTTAATGGTCATTTCTCTGATGATTAGTGACATTGAGCATTTTTTCATATGTCTATTGACCATCTATATGTCCTCTTTGGATAAATGTCTATTCAGGTCCTCTGAACATTTTAAAATTGGATTGTTAGTTTTTTGGTGTTAAGTTATATGATTTCTTTAAATATTTTTGATGTTAATCCCTTATCAAATGTATCACTGGCTGAGTATCTTCTCCGATGCAGCAGGTCATCTTTTCCTTTTGTTTTTGGTTTCCTTCAGTGTGTCATTACCTTTCTGACACCCTCTGTTACTCACCTCTTTGATAATTCTACTCTAGCCACCCTGGCTTCCATGCAGTTCCTTTAACATTCCAGGAACCTTCTTTCCCAAGGATTGAACTTGCTATTCTTTTTTTGTTTTTGTTTTTGAACTTGCTATTCCTTTTATACAGAATGTTCTTTTCATGCTAGTTGCATAGTGTACTTTCTTGCCTCCTTCACATTTTCACTCAAATACTATCTTATCCCTGAGGCCCCGACTTACCATCCTAACTTAAATTTCTACTTCCTTGCCACATCCTAGTGATCTTTCATGCTTTATTCAAGATTTCCCCAATTTGGGGGCATTTAGGTTATTTTCACTTTGTTCCTTATATAAATAATACTGCAATAAATTTCCTTACTAAATCTTCAGGCTTGCACTTTACTATTTCAGTAGAATAAGAACTGGCTCATTTAGATGAGGAAAGTAATAAGCTTCAGTAACTTCATGGTCATCTGTGAGTTTTTCACAGTGAGTTATTGTATAAAGAAGAATGGATAGCATTGGCTATCATTTCTTTTCTTAGACAATATAGAAACGGATGAGCTTTAATTTTTGTATGAGAGGTACAAGCTAGACAATATGAAGAATTGTCTTTTGAGAATTGAGTGATACCTTATTTGAATCCTAAAGACAGTTAATATTGTACTTCCATGTCTTTCCATGAACACATAATGTTTATTCAACCCTTCTGAGCAAGTTAGAGATTTGTCGCCTGGAGACAAGAAAGATTCTCATGGACACTTGATTTCTTTACTTAACTGTAGCTTTTTTCTGTATTGTTGGTTTCCTGGATACAGGAGGTGCTGGATAAGGCACCTGCTATCAGAGTTAAGGGGTTTGTAGATTTGAATTCATAGGGCCCAGAGAGAAGCTGCAGAAACACTCGCCCCCCACACATACTGTCTTTGGTTTGAATGATTCATCCACTGCTTACCTCTGTCCTCAACCATATATCTAATACTCACATGCCCTATTCCATATTTTTCCTGAGACAAATATTTTTTAATTATATTTCATTGGTTGTGCTATTACAGTTGTCCTGAATTTTCCCCCTTTGTCCCTCTCCACCTAGCCCCCCTACTCCCTCAGGCAATGCCCCCATCATTGTTCATGTCCATGGGTCATGCATACAAGTTCTTTGGCTACTCCATTTCCTATACTGTACTTTATATCCCCATGGCTATTCTGTAACTACATATTTGCACTTCTTTTTTTTCTTTCCTTTTTTAAAAAATATATTTTATCGATTATGCTATTACAGTTGTCCCATTTCCCCCCCTTTACTCCCCTTGGCCCCACACCCTCCCCATTCCCCGCCCTTTAGTTTTTGTCCATGGGTCATACACATAAGTTCTTTGGCTTCTACATTTCCTATACTATTCTTAACCTCCCCCTATCTGTTTTCTACCTACCGCTTATGCTACCTATTCTCTGTACTTTCTTCTCCTCTCTCCCCCTACCCCTCCCCTGTTGATATACCTCCATGCCTTATATAAATCCCTTTAACATTTCATAGAATAAAGACTGGGTGATGATGAACTCCTTGAACTTGACCTTATCTGAGAAGCACTTTATCTGCCCTTCCATTCTAAATGAAAGTTTAACTGGATAGAGTATTCTTGGATGTAGGTCCTTGCCTTTCATGACTTGGAATACTTCTCTCTAGCCCCTTCTTGCCTGTAAGGTCTCTTTTGAGAAATCAGCTGACAGTCTTATGGGAATTCCTTTGTAGGTAAAATCTCCTTTTCTCTTGCTGCTTCTGGGATTCTCTCCTTATTTTTAATCTTGGGTAATGTCATTATGATGTGCCTTTGTGTGTTCCTCCTTTGGGGCTCTCTGAGCTTCCTGAAAGTCTATTTCCTTTGCCAGATTGGGGAAGTTCTCCTTCATTATTTATTCAAATACTTTTTCAATCCCTTGGTCTTCCTCTTCTCCTTTTGGCACCCCTATGACTCAGATGTTGGGATGGTTAAAGATGTCCTGGAGATTCCTAAGCCTCTCCTCATTTTTTTTGAATTCTTGTGTCTTCATTCTTTTCTGGTTGGATGTTTTTTTTTCTTTCTGCTGGCCCACTCCATTGATTTGAGTCCCAGTTTCCTTCTCATCCCTATTGGTTCCCTGCACATTTCTCCTCATTTCCTTTAGCATATCCTTCATTTGTTCAACTAATTGAGACCAACTTTCATCCAATTCTGTGAGCATCCTGGTTACCAGTGTTTTGAACTGTGCATCTGATAGGTTGGCTATCTGTTTGTCACCTAGTTGTAATTTTTTCTAGAGCTTTGATCTGTTCTTTCATTTGGGCCATTTTTATTTTTTCCTGGCATGGCTGTTACTTTAAAGGGCAGAGCCTTAGGTGTTGGGGGGTAACCCACAGTCGCTGTGTTGTGATGCTGCATGTGGGGGAAGGGCCTGAGAGAAGAATGGCGCTTGCTCCACTCTCCGCACTTCCCCTGCTACCCACAAGCAAGTTGGGCCCTTCTGTGCTGGCTCCGGGGTGGGTAGACTGGCTTGCGTAGTTCCAAGTCCCCGTGGGTCTCTCCAATGAACTCTCCCATAAGGCTGGGAGTTCCTCCCGCTGCCATCTCAACCCCCACAAGTGTTTTCAGTTGGTGGTTTGAGGATTTATTTCCTCTCGATGGTGGGTTGCGCAGTCTGCTAAGCTCCCCAGCGTTTTCTCCTGGTTTATCTGCGCACGAATGAGGGACCACCAGGTCAACCAGTCTCGGCCCAGCTGGGTCCGGGTCAGCTGGCCGTGGGTTCTGTTGAATGCGCTGGACGCAGGTTTCGCTGAGTGCGCCAGCTGCGTTTTGGCCAGGTGCACCTACCATGGGCTTCTTGGGCAGTTGCAGCACTGCCTTTACCACTCCGCAAACCGCTGTCTTGCTGTGCGCTCTCCGCCTGGCTCCATCCTGTTTACCAGTCTGGTTCAACGTGTCTTCGTTAACTCTTTGGTTGTCGTACTTCCTCTCTGTTCAATTTTCTGTCAGTTATGGTTGTTTTTTGTTTTTTTAATTGTTGTTTTTCCTCTTTTAGTCATGCGAGGGGGCACAGTGTGTCTACGTATGCCTCCCTCCTGAGACAAATATTTGTCATGCTTTGTGGTTTTCCAACACATTCAAGATCTTCCTATGTATGTGGAGAATTTTACACAATAAGTCTTAACTCTCCAATCTATATGCCAGAAACTTGCTTTCCTATCCTCTCTTTCAGCTAGGGCAGAAACATAAAATTTAAAGTCCATTAATCAGCTGTACACAGTTGAAATGTGACTTGGAAAAAGTCATTATGAGGACACAGATGTCAAGCAGGAACCTCCTTCTGGGGAGGTAGCAATAGCAGCATGTGGTTGGGGAAAACCTGACATCAGTGATGTGACCTGCAGTTTCTGTTCCCAGTGGGTTTTTTCTCAGTAGTCTTGTGGTTTGGCCTCAGCCTAATTTATGGCAGGGTCACCTCCCAACCTGGCTCTCTATACTCTCCCTACCCACACATACCATATTTTTTGGACTATAAGATGCACCCCCTCCCCCAAATTTGGGAGGAAAATGGGGGTGCATCTTATAGTCCAAATGTAGCTTACCTGAGTTCTGTTTACATTTACATTGGTGAAATATTATGTTATTAAATATTTTACGACATTTTTGCTTCAAATTTTTTTTCTCTATATTCCTCCTTTAAAACTTAGGTGCATCTTATGGTCCTATGTGTCTTATAGTCCCAAAAATACGGTATTCCAAGAGATTCTGCGAGCTGCCTGATATTCTTTAATATGTTTCTTCTCCTGTCTGTAACTAAGAGCCATGATTGACACACATTTCAAGTGTTTTGCTATCCTTTTCTCAAATCCATCAATGATCTACAGGCAACATCGAAAGACCTGGTTTGGGTCGACAATTTGCTATTTTCTATGTGTATGACCTGTGGAAAATCATCTCCTCAGTCCTTCCTTGGTCCCTCATGCATATACAAAGAAATATTAAAGTCACTCTTACAAATGGCTGTGAGAATTCAATTAAATAACAAATGTGAAGTGGTGTGTCATAATATAAATCATTACTTGTTATTCTCATGAGTTATTAATTTTATTTAAAAATAAAATAAATAGCCCTGGCTGTTGTAGCTCAGTGGATTGAGCCCCAGCATGTGAATCAAAGGGTTGCCGGTTTGATTCCCAGTCAGGGCACATGCCTGGGTTGTGGGCCAGGTCTCTAGTAGGGGGCATGTGAGAGCAACTCACGTCAACATTTCTCTCTCCTTCTCTTTTTCCCTCCCTTCCCCTCTCTAAAAGTAAATAAATAAAATATTTTTAAAATAAATAAAAATAAAATAAATAGTATCCTGGTTAGAAGCTTGGACTTTAGTTTCCAAATGTCCAGATTCAGGTCTCATCTGAGGAACTTCCTGGATGTGAGATCTTGGGAGAATTGCCTAACCACTTTATGCCTTAGTTTTCCTATCTGTAAAATGAAAATATTAGTTACAGCTTCACAAGATTTTTGTGAGAATTAAATGTTAACATGTATAAAGTACTCAGAACAATGTCCATCATAAAGTAAATGTTTGGCACATGTTTGACACTTTTAGGATGTCCTGAGATAATTTTTTTTGCATTTTAATTATGGCTGCTCTGTCCATTTGTAAATACCAAGCCTATCTGCAAACTAGCCCTATGCACTTGACTATGGTAAAATTTCTAGATTTTTTGTTGGTTTATAGTTTACTGCAATTGTGTTGATGTGTACTAGGGAGGGAAATATTTCAGCCTGCATATGACTTTGACCACATGGCCCTTATATCTAGACTATCCTGTCACTATTTTGTCCCAAGCTCAGAATATGTAAAGAACTACAGCTCTTCAGCACTGATCTGCAAATATTGAGATCAACCTTGTAGTGAACCTGAGGTAGACATAGCTCAGAGCTAGATTAGGGGTGAGGACCATGTGGCTATAGTAAAAGGGAGACAAGGTGGTGCTCTTTAACCCTTAGCCTCTGAATCAGTGGTTGCTGATTCATTCTTCATCATTTCAAGCTATTTTGATGAATCACCTCCACACAAGCCCTATACTACTTTCTTCCCCTTTTCTATGTCATCATAGCCTCTGACATAGTTTATGGTAGCAGTTACTACTATACTGTAGTGTAATTTTCTAATTATTCATCAGTTTCCTAGTCCTTGCTATAAAAAGGCATACAGTGTATAGCAATTGCATAAACAATAATATCCACCATTTATTGAATACATACTACTGTAGCGGTGACACGCATGTCTCTGAGGGACCATACGTAAAGAGCCTGGCTCCGTGTGGGTTCCCTGTGAGAATAAGCGTAAATCATATCTGTGGGTTTGGAACTCTCTGGTAGGAATTTGGCAAATATGTGCTATTGACTTGCTGATCTCTGTTCAATCACCCTGGTCTTATCTGACTCCAGAATCCACTTCGTCATGTTCTGCTGATGGTAACCTTACCCCGTTCTGCCTTGTCCCATGAATATTCAATCCTATGTAAATATG